>CABFWB010004564.1:27105-57458 GCA_902151455.1 Timema bartmani
ATTATTTTTATTTTTATATTTTGTTTTTAATAATTACGTTTATGGCGTGTACATTCCTGATTTTCTTTTGTAGAAATCTTTTCTCGAATATTAACTTTCGCCCCCGCCCCCCCTCTCACATCTCTTTCCTCCGAAACATCCTAAAACCCTTGAAAAAAAATTGGGGGGGGGGGGAGGGCGCATATTATAATTGTGCCTAGGGGCGCATAATTTTTAAATCCGCCACTGATCCCAGTCCGACGGTGCGCCCAGCAGAGGCGAGCATCCCCCTATCTAATATTATGAACATTAAATAACTATATTTATTATTATTATTATTATTATTATTACGCCAGGTCATCGGCTAATAAAAGATGGCCGAGGTTTCAGAAGTTTAACTGGCAAACACCTCCATTGCGAGCTTTGGTCCGTAGCAAAGGAATGAGATATAACTCGAGATACCCGGTACAGATTATTTACATCTAGGAGATAAGACGCTCTTCTCCCCTACAGGAGGGATGAAATACGGGGGAGGGGCGTTCGAACCCCAGACACTAATAACCAGGGCTTGAATTTTGATGGCATGTCATCTTTTTATTGGTACATCACATAAGTACATGAACTCTTTTCATGAGTCCTTGGTTGTAAAAATGGATATTTTATAAGTAATTTTTTGTCCTTTTTGAATTTAAGGTCGTATTTTCTTAGTTTGCGTCATTTTAGTAATATTTAAGGGTGTTTTAAGGTTATTTTTTTAGGCATTTTAAGGCAGTAATGTTGAATAAGTATATTTTTAATGTTATCAATATTTTATAAATGCATAAAATACTCTGACATATTTTTTAATCGCACAGTTATTGGAATGAGAAGATAATGTAGGCAATGAACTTTGTATCCCCTTTGCTAGTTTGGTTGTAAAATACACATTCCTGGCGAGACTGCAACTAGGCTGGAGGGGGTTTCGTTGGGAGGGGGTAGCTCTTATGTGCCAAGCAGGTATTTATAAACCAATGTAATATTGAGGGTTGTTAAAAAGTGTTTTCATTGCCTGTACGGGGATTGTATTGTGCGCGTTTGATTTGTCGTGTGCATTTATTACGAGCTTTTGTTCATATTTTTCAGGTAATTTTTTGAAAATTTGAAGCAATTTTTTTTAAATAATTTTTTAGATTATTTTTACAGGGCTGCCACCCGTCTGAAAAAACCTGGAAAACAGGGAAATGTCAGGAAATTTGGTTTGACCTGGAAAAATCAGGGAATTTTTCAAATTTTCTAAAAATTACTGGAATTTTAAAATATTATATAAAGTCAAATTTTTGAAAGTGTTTAGCTATTTTGCTAATAATCTATGTTTACATTAATGTTTTTCTACTTATTAATTAATTAAAATTGCTATCGTAATTTGTGGACTTGACAGTGAAGGCTATTGCTATATTGCGGAATTACGTAATCCAAGAACATCTGCGCATGTGTAAACATCAGCGTCTGCACATCCTTCGATATGACACATTATACTCATGTGGGTATTTGATATTTTGTATTCTTAGTTCCGAAATGGTGACAAAACGGCACATTATTTTCTTTATCTTTTTGTGTAAATTTGTGAAAAGCAGTGCAACCATACTTCAAAAACAAGCTTCAAATAATCAAGTAAAAACTACATTTATTTGTTCATGATGGGCCCCAGGTCCTAGATTTTTTTTTATATTTAGTAAACATGGCTATCATTAACTATGGAGTTGGGGCAAAGACTACTTACATTGCATGTAATGACAGGAAGGTGGTTTACCCATTCTCTTTCCATGCTAATGCGTGTGTGTCTATTATAAGCTACCTTCTCATTCCTGCCACCATTATATTGAGTTGTTGGAACTAATATATTTTTGTCTGGAAAACCTGTAAATGTCAGGGAATTTCATTGTTAAAAAATTAGTGGCAACCCTGTTTTAGATCATCAAAATCCAGGCCCTGCTAATAACGATGGCTAGGATTGTAATAATAATAATAATAGTAGTAACACCATGGAGTAAGGTAAAATAATGTCAATAAAAAGTAATGCATATTTTATACAACCCCCTCTGCCCCCTTTTGACCAATTTACATGTTGATAATATCCCCCCCTCGGTGTAAATAAGGGATTCTATAGGCATTAGTTGGACAAGGATGTTGAGGACAGCTGGTAAGAGGGCAAATGAAAATGTTAGCATGCATGTTGTTATTATCACGCTATTCTTTCTCTCTGATGGGATTCCCAGAAAGTCGGTCGAGGGAACAGAAGGGGCCTCATTATTCTAATTCGGGCCGATGAAATTATACGGGACGGTAAGACTGTTGCTGTTGTTTTGATCTAGGTTTTATTTTCTGTTCGAAATAAGGGGGAGGAGGAGGAGGAGGGGAGAAGTTAGAAAATAATTCCTACATTATAAATTCATTGTGGCGGCTGCGTATAGTTTTATGTTTTCAAAGGTTCAAAATAAATGTGTCGAGTTGAAAACTCACTTAACCTAAATTGTTGATAGATACCAAAATCGTTCAACATTTTTTAGGGTTTTTTTTAGAAAAAAAATTGTGTGTGTGTGTGTGTGTACTCCGGGTCCAACTACCCGTCCGGGTTATCCGCATATTTACGTTGACTGGAAAAATATGAGTGTAAAATTTAGGTTATGCACCCGCATTTGCATGTAGGGAGGGTGGGAAACCTTTTAGGGACGGGGGGGAAACCTCAACGCGTCCTACCGGGATTCTAACCCTGCCCTCCCCCGTCATCGGTGAACCAGATTATACGAGACTTATCCCCACATTCGCCTGGATTGAGGGTAGAAGATCATAATGTGGGCTGAACCATATAATATTATACTCGCACCGGTAGACATGCTGACAAAGACGTCAGTCTCGTCAAGGTTATGTTTGCCGGATGAAGGGTAGATTGGGGTTCGAATCAAGGCTAGGTATACCAAGATGATTTTTTTTTAGTTGGTTTCCCACTCTCCCTCCACACAGATGCAGGTATATTTTCTCTAAAATTCTATCTTACTCATCCCTACCCCTTTAGTATGAATATTGGGATTGCCCGTAGGGGTATAAAGACACACATTATCTGCCGTGTAGCCAACCTGGCTGAGGGGGCGGGTAGCTAGTTCCCACACACGTCATTACTAAGTAATGCCGGGAAATATCACCTCGTCACCGGCTCCCATGCTAAGCTGTGCCTTACGTGACAGGTTTGTCGCGTCACATGTTGGGAACCTTAGGGCGCCCCGGCACCTTCCCTCTCTCCGGATTGATTTAGTTTATTATTTTTTAACGGCTACGTTTAAAGTTTTACGTCGATTATAGATTATTCTACAATTACCTCGTTTACCATTTTGCAACTGGTATAGAGTCTTCTCTAATTACCTCGTTTAACGTTTTGAACCTGGTATAGAGTCTTCTCTAATCACCTCGTTTAACGATTTTGAACCTGGTATAGAGTCTTCTCTATTTGACTTGTTTAGCAGTTTAGTGGCTTCTGTCCTGGACAGTACGACTCACCTGAGCTCGCCGGTCTATCTACAGTCATACATATTGGACTGTCACTCTATCAGTGTGTGGATAAAGAGTCGCCACACGGCTCTTTAACGACTTGTCAGTTATCGGCCATTCAACTCGGCTAACGATTAAAATAAAACTATCAGTCGAGTCGTTTCGCTTAGATAGAGAGTTTGCGTGGGAGAATATTTATATTTATTTATCTGTTTTGTCTAAAAAAAACCAATTTTTCTCATTCACTTGGTCTATCCTGAAAGGTAGCGGTTTTACCTTGACGGATTGCACTACGGCTGTATCTAATAAGCTACTCCATAGTGTAATCCTTCAAGGTAAGACCGCTATACTTCATAGTTTACGGAATGTACCTTCCAGCCTAATAAGCCTAAGTGAACGAAAACTCAATCCTATACAGTACGTATTATTACTTTAATGTGATGGGGACGAGGAAGCTTGAATTAAGATAACGTGTACCCACAGTTGCATGGAAGGAGAGTGGAAAACCATTTAGGTGGGGAAATCTCGACACACCTGACCGGGATTCTAACCCCCAATCTTCCTGTCATCGGAAGTCTTGTTTATTGCGAGAATGACGCCTTAGACCATGTGGCCACCGAATCAGCTACATAAAAATAGTTGACAGACAGATTTAAATTGTTTGTACAAATCAACTAAAATCATATTTGGGATAAAACAACGCTTAAGTATATATAAAAGACGAAGCTTTGGGGATGAATGATTGTAAATACGATCAGCCGTATCTCGATTATAATCGAATAAATTTAAACATGACATCTAGACATTGGAATCGAACCTTGGGACCTTTGACTTAATACGCCAATGTTCTACTATATGAGTGAAGAATGACCCTAAGCACGGGATAGCTCAGTGGTAGAGCATTGGGCGTGCTAAGTCAAAGTTCTCGGGCTCGATTCCCGTGTCCAGGTGACTTTTGCAATATATTCGATATTTTCCTTCGGTTCTTGACGTGTTACGTAGTTGGTTTAGCTGCAGCAAACAGCATTAGATAATTTATTTTCCTTTTATTTTATTATTATTATTATCACCGCGTCTTACTACCCGTTCGGGTTGTACGCACTTGCGCTAATGTGCAATGGTAGGGTGATTGTGAGATGAAATGGAGGACCTACAGTTTAACTAACGTGGGATCCGAACCACGGTGGAGGCCTGGCCTTCCTCACATTCACAAGTTGTGATTAATACACGTCTTGTCAGAGGATGAAGGAAGGGTTTGGTAATCAGATAAATCTGTGCCGGGACCGAGGATTGAACCCCGCTTTTATTTAATTGAAAATTATCATAAAATGAAAGGTTTTTTACGTATTGTTTGAAAATTAAATAAAACTACTTTTAAAAAATGATAAAATAAAATTACATGGCGTCAGCTTGCATGCGAGCCATACCAGCCGAGCGGCCGCCGTCTGCTAAGGGTGATCACGTGGTCAGTAAAACTAGCCCTCCGGCCGTTAATCTCAGTTTTCTAGACCGGAGCCGCTACTTTTTCACATTCAAGTAGCTCTTAATTTGTCCTCACGAGGCTGAGATGATCCCAGTTCCAGACACACTGCTTCACAGAAAATTCTGGAAGCACCAGAGATCGAACCCATGACCTTTGGATTGGTTGTCAGGAGCTCTGACCACTTGAACACAGAGGTCCTTTTAGTATTTGTTAGCGTTCTGGCAAACAAATAAAATAATCTGCTAAAATGGAACCCTGAATTATAAATAGCTCGTATTTTTTAGTAAATTATGTTTTTATATTATGTTTTATTTTCACGTATTTCATTGTTACTAAAACTAGTAGGCCTGGATATAACAAAAATTTAAAAGAAAAGGAATTTTTATCTTCTAGAACAGGAACTGGAACCGATAAGTATTTTGGTTTCGACTCCCTGGTCCTGAAATTTAATGACAACTTTTTCTCATCATTTAAAAAGTTTGTCATCTAATGACGCTATGCTAATGTTATATAATCAACAACCTTTTATATCAACATGGGGAGAAGATTAAACTCTATATTTGTACTGGAGCAATGTTTTTTTTATTTTGGACCCAAAAAATAAGTTTTTCTATAGAAACAACAAAAACACTGGTCTTTTCTCGCGTCCCCTTCCACCCCACCTTAAGTGTGACGTTTATAGGATTATTCTCGACACAGGTAGAGCGAATCTACTTTGCGCTATAAACCCACAAAGAGTAGCTTCTCTTGTTTACCAACTTTTTTTTAACTAATTTCTCAACCATGGTGTAAGGATACTATCGTCAAATTCTCTTGTTTTTAATTACCTCCGCGAGCTGGTTTGTCCAGAAGTTGAGGGTCTAATAAACCTGTATGATTCTAATTAGGTAGAGTCGCATCGATAACCTGCCCTATATAAGCGGTATCCGCTAATTACGGGTAGGAATTAACACACCCAAAAAAAAAGTCCGTAACAATCCTAATGAGCGGGGGCATGTCGCGGGGGTAATAAAATGGAATGGAGAATAAAAATAAGAAGAATGGATTCTGGTTCGTTGGAGGCCGAGACAAGCCCGCCATTGTTAATAAAACGACACAATCTCAAGTGTACATCGATATACCTTACCGGGATACGGACAACACCTGGCCCACCTTCGACAAACGAGAGGTTTCCTCTGGCTTGGAAGAGGAGGAGGGGCACCAAAATTTGTGTTCGGGTATAGTGTTGAGATGTGTAGCTTAGTTTTAGTCTGTAGACTCGTCTCTACTTGTGAGGGTTTGTCTGTAAACTCGTCTCTACTTGTGAGGGTTTGTCTGTAAACTCGTCTCTACTTGTGAGGGTTTGTCTGTAGACTCGTCTCTACTTGTGAGGGTTTGTCTGTAGACTCGTCTCTACTTGTGAGGGTTTGTCTGTAGACTCGTCTCTACTTGTGAGGGTTTGTCTGTAGACTCGTCTCTACTTGTGAGGGTTTGTCTGTAGACTCGTCTCTACTTGTGAGGGTTTGTCTGTAGACTCGTCTCTACTTGTGAGGGTTTGTCTGTAGACTCGTCTCTACTTGTGAGGGTTTGTCTGTAGACTCGTCTCTACTTGTGAGGGTTTGTCTGTAGACTCGTCTCTACTTGTGAGGGTTTGTCTGTAGACTCGTCTCTACTTGTGAGGGTTTGTCTGTAGACTCGTCTCTACTTGTGAGGGTTTGTCTGTAGACTCGTCTCTACTTGTGAGGGTTTGTCTGTAGACTCGTCTCTACTTGTGAGGGTTTGTCTGTAGACTCGTCTCTACTTGTGAGGGTTTGTCTGTAGACTCGTCTCTACTTGTGAGGGTTTGTCTGTAGACTCGTCTCTACTTGTGAGGGTTTGTCTGTAGACTCGTCTCTACTTGTGAGGGTTTGTCTGTAGACTCGTCTCTACTTGTGAGGGTTTGTCTGTAGACTCGTCTCTACTTGTGAGGGTTTGTCTGTAGACTCGTCTCTACTTGTGAGGGTTTGTCTGTAGACTCGTCTCTACTTGTGAGGGTTTGTCTGTAGACTCGTCTCTACTTGTGAGGGTTTGTCTGTAGACTCGTCTCTACTTGTGAGGGTTTGTCTGTAGACTCGTCTCTACTTGTGAGGGTTTGTCTGTAGACTCGTCTCTACTTGTGAGGGTTTGTCTGTAGACTCGTCTCTACTTGTGAGGGTTTGTCTGTAGACTCGTCTCTACTTGTGAGGGTTTGTCTGTAGACTCGTCTCTACTTGTGAGGGTTTGTCTGTAGACTCGTCTCTACTTGTGAGGGTTTGTCTGTAGACTCGTCTCTACTTGTGAGGGTTTGTCTGTAGACTCGTCTCTACTTGTGAGGGTTTGTCTGTAGACTCGTCTCTACTTGTGAGGGTTTGTCTGTAGACTCGTCTCTACTTGTGAGGGTTTGTCTGTAGACTCGTCTCTACTTGTGAGGGTTTGTCTGTAGACTCGTCTCTACTTGTGAGGGTTTGTCTGTAGACTCGTCTCTACTTGTGAGGGTTTGTCTGTAGACTCGTGTCCACTTGTGAGGGTTTGTCTGTAGACTCGTCTCTACTTGTGAGGGTTTGTCTGTAAACTCGTCTCTACTTGTGAGGGTTTGTCTGTAGACTCGTGTCCACTTGTGAGGGTTTGTCTGTAGACTCGTGTCCCCTTGTGAGGGTTTGTCTGTAGACTCGTGTCCCCTTGTGAGGGTTTGTCTGTAAACTTGTCTCTACTTGTGAGGGTTTGTCTCTAAACTTGTGTCCACTTGTGAGGGTTTGTCTGTAAACTTGTGCCCACTTGTGAGGGTTTGTCTGTAAACTCGTGTCCCCTTGTGAGGGTTTGTCTGTAAACTCGTCTCTACTTGTGAGGGTTTGTCTGTAGACTCGTCTCTACTTGTGAGGGTTTGTCTCTAAACTTGTGTCCACTTGTGAGGGTTTGTCTCTAAACTTGTGTCCACTTGTGAGGGTTTGTCTGTAAACTTGTGTCCACTTGTGAGGTTTGTCTGTAATCTCGTCTCTATATGAACACATCTCTGCTCTTGATCATACTGTCCTGTGACGTATGTCCGATCAACGACTTCAGCCGGATGTCTGCCGGTTACTTACAACAGCGCCTCTACCGGCAGAGTTGGCTTAGCGAGAACATGTTTCTCTCGAGCTGAGGGTATAACCGCTTCGGTGGTCGAATGGTCAAGGGTGTCACTCCCGACATGAACTGAACTACCGGTGACCGGAAGATCGGGGTTAGAATCCCGGTTGGGTGCACTAAGGGTTGTCTTCCACCTTCCTCATCCCTAACACCTAAACTTAATTGGTACGTATGCTTATAACATGAACGGGTAGTAAGACGTGGCGAAAAGGTCAAGCATAGGAATTTAAAGTTCACTTTCTGATAACAACTTACATGCTAACTTAGCTCCAGGACAGACACGACACCTAGTCCCCCGGCCGTTAATCCATCACTGGTGAAGGGTAAACCCCAATTACACCATTGTTAAATTTGTTGACCAAGAACTGTATCAATGTCAATTTTATAACACTGAAAGTGTAATCAAAAAAATAAATTGTGTACAAACATCAAATTTTACTGATTTCAATCGAATTACATAAAATCAGATCGTCATAGTCGTGTGATAACAAGTGCGTAGTAAGGCATGGACGCGTCGTCATCATAAAACGCGGTATCATTATACTTACTGCTCACCGTAAGGCATGCACGGGTACACATCATCAACATCCGTATCAACCGCATCAGTACAAAAAACCAATATCATTATAATTGATGTCCAATCACGGGGCAATAAAATCCCATATCGTTATAACTTAAGGCCCTTGACCCAGTCGAACGCAAGTCTATTTTGTGGGATGGTGGGCGGAAGGGTGAAAGGCGTGGCGTGGCGTGGCGTGGCGTGGCGTGGCGTGGCTTCACAACCAACCAAAGTATCCTTCCGCGCCAATAAGAACAGATAGATCACGGATATTCTTGAACAAACCGTTTCCGAAAAGAAAATTACAAAACAATAAAAATTCTTGAAGATAACCGTTTGTTCACATGGCTCTGCATTTACCCGTCAAATGAAAAGGGCCAATCGCCTTAATATAGAAACAATAAAACATAATTTTAAGTCAAATAAAGGGGGAGGGGGGGAGTTTTTCTTCTTTGGGTCTAGGCAAGGTTGCACGGGTGGTAAGGGCGTCAACAAAATATGGTATTATTTTGTAGAAAACCAAACAACACACCTTTTATTGTCTAACTTTTACTTCCGCCAAAGTCAGCAAATTTGTCTTGGATAAGAGATAAACTGCCAAAAATGGAGACTCTCGCTTTCATAGTGTTTATATTTCCTCTTAAAAACACACACACACACGACCCGCACCGGTGGGCACGCAGACAGGGGCGTCAATCTTGTACCGGTTTATCGGTTAGGTTAAGGTTCGAATCCTGGCTGGGTGTGATGGGGTTTCTCAATTTTCTCCAGTGCATATCCCAGATGGGGAGTAAAACGCGAAAAACAGAAACATACAGCCCAATTTTTATAGGTAGGTCCTTTTAGAAAATTCAAATATTCTGTTTGCGGCCAACATTGATAATGTTTGACTATATTACTATTACTATTTTATAGGTATTGATAATATCTATCAAATTTGATAGTTGCAGAATACATGACTTGGCGTATGAATACGTGAAAGTAAATCTAGTAACTTTTTATTTGTCGGATAAAGTTCCAATATATCTAGCTGCCAGATAAGGTTATAATATATCTAGTTGCCAGAAAAGGCTATAACATATTTAGCTGCCATATAAGGTTATAACATTTTTAGCTTCCAGATAAGGTTATAATATATCTAGCTGCCAGATAAGGCTATAACATATTTAGCTGCCAGATAAGGTTATAACATTTTTAGCTGCCAGATAAGGTTATAATATATTTAGCTGCCAGATAAGGCTATAACATATTTAGCTGCCAGATAAGGTTATAATTTTTTTAGCTGCCAGATAAGATTATAATATCTCTAGCTACCAGATAAGGTTATAATAGATCTAGTTGCCAGATAAGGCTATAACATATTTAGCTGCCAGATTAGGTTATAACATTTTAGCTGCCAGATAAGGTTCTAACACTTCTAGCTGTCAGATAAGTTTATAAGATCTCTAGCTGCCAGATAAGGTTATAACACTTCTAGCTGTCAGATAAGTTTATAAGATCTCTAGCTGCCAGATAAGGTTATAATATCTCTAGCTGCCAGATAAGGTTATAATATATCTAGCTGCCAGATAAGGTTATAACAGTTTTAGCTGCCAGATGAGTTTATAACATTTTTAGCTGCCAGATAAAGTTATAATATTTCTAGCTGCCAGATAAGGTTGAACCCATGAAAATTTGACTAGTCGTATCTTACAAACGTGTTTGTAGGTTCACTAGAATCCCGTCAGCTGTCGAGACATCTGGCGAGCAGCGTCTGCCTCCTAAAGGCACGTCCGGGTTTGTTTTCTTTCTTCCTTCGTCTCGACAATTAAAAAGTCTGTGTCCGCGCATAAATATTAGCTCGCCGCCGCAAACACGCCCTCCAATGTTTGCAAAACAAATGGTTCTCAAAGTCTTGCACGTTCTCAACAAGGAGGAGGCTGAGGCAGGTCATGAACCGGGGACTTTCTATGTAGGTCAGCCACAGCCGCGAGGAGAACAAGATGGTGTCTGAAGAGCTGAGCTGTACCCCTGCAGAACACTTTCATAGTAAGGGCCATTTAGAAAATACAAACATATTCTGTTGCGACCCGCTTCGGTGGTCGAATGGTCTAAGGCGTCACCCTCGCAGTAGACTGGACCGCCAATGCCGGGGAGATCGGGGTTCGAATCTCTGTTGGGTGAACTGAGAGGTTTTTTTGTTGTTGTTTTTTTCAAAATAGTTTTCCACCCAAATGCAAGCACACCTGCTTTAAATTTAACCTTCCTTATCCCTAATCACGTTAGCGTAATTAGTACGTACGTTTATAACCCGAATGGGTAGTAAGACGTGGTGCTAAAAAAAGATATAAATACCACCTCACCTCCTCGGCTTACACTGAAACATATCTTCACTGGTAGATATTAACAAATGTTAAGGGACATCATATTTGTAGTCCTAGGCCGCTTGGAATCAGCCGATCAACCCTTGCCTCTGATTTTCCCAGAATACACTAATTGTGCACTCAGCATTTCGGCCCTCCGCCCCTCCTTATCCCTGGACCCCCCCCCTCCCCCCACTAAGTGATTCAGTTCTTGTGTCCAGACTTTGTGGCCACCCTGTTCTATGTTATTAGTGTTATCTTGTATGTATTGATATCTATCAAAAGTGACAGTTGCCGATAACATGACCTGACGTATGAATACATGAAAATAGATTCAGCTGTCAGATAAGGTTGTCCCTAAGAAAATTAGACTATATCATCGCCATGGGAGAATTGACGTTTCATATATTCATAATTCTAGCTCTGAGTGACCCGTATCCTTATTAGACACACTAACCTCCCACTGACAAACATAATAGGAGGTTCTCGTATCCTTGTTAGACACACTAACCTCCCACTGACAAACATATTAGGAGGTTCTCGTATCTGAGTTAAACACACTAACCTCCCACTGACAAACATACTAGGAGGTTCTCGTATCCTTGTTAGACACACTAACCTCCCACTGACAAACATACTAGGAGGTTCTCATATCCTTGTTAGACACTCTCACCTCCCACTGACAAACATACTAGGAGGTTCTCATATCCTTGTTAGACACACTAACCTCCCACTGACAAACATACTAGGAGGTTCTCATATCCTTGTTAGACACACTAACCTCCCACTGACAAACATACTAGGAGGTTCTCATATCCGGGTTAAACACACTAACCTCCCACTGACAAACATATTAGGAGGTTCTCGTATCTGAGTTAGACACTAACCTCCCACTGACAAACATATTAGGAGGTTCTCGTATCTGAGTTAGACACACTAACCTCCTACTGACAAACAAACAAACATACATACATACATATAAATACATGGCGAGCCGATTTTTGTCGTAATTTGTCTCTGGCTGCCTTTGACCACTCGGCCACCTGAGGGGGTTAGTGATAATTGTTTTATTTATTTTTAAGTTTGTTTCTTTAAAATTAACTCCACTCATCCTTGATCACATTAGTGCGCACGTTGTGGACATCCAAAACTGCCAGTAAAAAATGTATCGCAAAGAACAGGCTATCTTCATGCGCATGCGCGCCTGACACATTTTGGCACACAAATGTGACAGGCAAGGAAGGAACCGAAGGGGACAATAACCTCCTCAAGACTTCTGCTCCCCCGGTCGCATTCCACGCTTTATTGCTTTCTTCCTTCGAGACTGTGCGCGCGTCTATACGCGGAGAGAGAGAGATGTTTATCGTCCCGTTTATCATTAGAATTATTGCTCTCGCGGAATTTTGTTTTTTAACTCGGTACTATTTTATGACGTATAATATAGTGCCTTGCATATTAAAAACCTTGCCCAGTGAAGTTTTAGCGCGGTGACGTGGCATTGCGCTTGTCTCCTCGGGCTATTTGCACCTGGATGCTTGAAGGAAGGGGTTGGTAGGAACAAAGAGCTATGCCACTGGTACTTTTTATAACTGTTTCACTAAACAGAAACGAATCTTTTATATGCTAATAACTTAATATAAAGGCTTTGGTATTTCACTAAATAATTTAGCTTCGATGTACAATACCTGTAAATATGTACACTCACTTTACCTTGAAAGGTACCATGGACGGATTACACTATGACTATCTTAGACGATATACTGTAGTGGAATAATGCAAGGCAAGTTAACTTACAAGTTAGAGGAAAGAGAACCAGTTTGAAAAAAAACTGAGAGAGGACATGTATTAATAACAAGGCGGGACACTTGAACCTATAACAGTTGGTGAGGTAGGACACTTGAACCTATACCAGTTGGTGATGTAGGACACTTGAACCTATAATAGTTGGTGAGGTAGGACACTTGAACCTATAACAGTTGGTGAGGTAGGACAATTGAGCCTATAATAGTTGGTGAGGTAGGACACTTGAACCTATAACAGTTGGTGAGGTAGGACACTTGAACCTATAACAGTTGGTGAGGTAGAACAATTGAACCTATAATAGTTGGTGGGATAGGACACTTGAACCTATAACAGTTGGTGAGGTAGGACAATTGAACCTATAATAGTTGGTGAGGTAGGACAATTGAACCTATAATAATTGGTGAGGTAGGACACTTGAACCTATAACAGTTGGTGAGGTAGGACAATTGAACCTATAATAGTTGGTGGGATAGGACAATTGAACCTATAATAGTTGGTGGGATAGGACACTTGAACCTATAACAGTTGGTGAGGTAGAACACTTGAACCTATAATAGTTGGTGAGGTAGAACACTTGAACCTATAATAGTTGGTGGGATAGGACACTTGAACCTATAATAGTTGGTGGGATAGGACACTTGAACCTATAATAGTTGGTGAGGTAGAACACTTGAACCTATAACAGTTGGTGAGGTAGGACAATTGAACCTATAATAGTTGGTGAGGTAGAACACTTGAACCTATAACAGTCGGTGGGGTAGGGGAAGTGCTTTTAATTAAATGTATTTTATAAATATTTAATCATAATATTTTTTAATACTCCATAATCAATATTGTTTCAATATAAACATATAACTTTAATTTGTACATACACAAACTATGTTTAGAAAGGAATTTTTTTTTCTATTACATTAACTATCCTTTATTTCATATATAATTCGCCGAATATCTCTTGATAACTGCCATCATTATTTCACTTCAAGTTTCCTTATTGAACTAAGCAGGGAAAACATGTCCCGTGTTTTGGGACACACATACTACCATGATTGTGTGTGTGTGTGTGTGTGTGTGTGTGTGTGTGAGTGCGCGCGCGAGACTGCGGCAGGGTGTGGACCCGTGACGTCACTCATTGAGCGAGGCGGGTGAGCGGTGGCGCACCGCGCCGTCGCAGACTTCCTCTGCCTCCCTCCCGCCCCTATATCTGTCGCTCTCTCTCACTCGGCTGTATAGGTCATTGCCCCTGACCCTGTCTCGCCGCATCGACCCTGGGCCAACGCCCCGACCAGCTCCGGGGGACTCAATAGCGACCGCCTTGAGCGAGAGAAAGAAGGCGCATGACGTCACTACGCCGCAGCGAGGACTTAACACACACACTGAGTAATATTTATATATTAGTTGTGTCTTGTCTATGGGTGTGGTATCGAAACCTTAGATATTTCAAGCGTCAAGTGCCGCATGGTCTAATGCGTCACTCTTGTGTTAATACCGGTGACGAGAAGGTTGTAGTTCGAATCCCGTTTGGGTGTACTACGGTTTTTCTCCTCCCTAAACTATTTCCCATTCTCTACGAAAACGCGGGTACATTTTTCTATAAGTTATACCTTTCCCATTCTTAGAACACTAACGTAATTATTAATACATGTGCATACAGCACGAACAGGTTGTGGGACGCGGCGATTTTTGTTTTAACAATTGTGACTAACTGTCCGTTATTTTGTGTTTGTGTTTAAGAAAACTATTGATTATTGATAAAAATGCCAAATGCAAGAGGAAAGAAAGAGGAGCCACTTCGGTGGCCATGGCCCTATGGGGGTCGTTCCCCAGAAAATGTATAGTCTTAAAGTGGCAATTCCTCGTTTCCTTTTTAAAACATTCTTGAAGTAAATCAAATATCTATGTTTTATTTCCTTGGGGTCCTTACAATTAACAATGGTGTTCCAATATGCTTTGATCCCTTGGAGCCCTTACAATTAACAATGGTGTTCCAGTATGCTTTGATCCCTTGGAGCCCTTACAATTAACAATGGTGTCCTCATAGAGCCCTGTTAACTAAAAATGGTGTCCCCATGGGGCCCTTCTAACAATGGTGTACCAATAAGGGGCCTTCCAACTGAACACATTTCACTAAATACACACACCAAATGGACCTCTCCAAATAATTATGTTGTCCTCGTGGGGCCCCTGAACGCAGTACACCAAATGGGCCTAATCAAGTAGTGATAGTGTGCCCATGGGGCCTCTCCAAGTATCGGTGGTGTTGCCATGGGCCTAGTCAAGTAATGATTGTGTCCCCATTGGCCCCCTGAACGCATCACACCAAATTGGCCTAGTCGAGTAGCGATGATGTCTCCATGGGGCCCCTCCAAGTGACAGTAGTGTCCCCATAGGCCTAGTCATGTAACAATGGTGTCCCCATGGGGCCCCTCCAAGTATCGGTGGTGTCGCCATGGGGCCTAGTCAAGTAATGATGATGTCCCCATGGGGCCCCTGAGCGCAACACACCAAATGGCCGGCCGGAGCGGGCCTCGCTCGAATCATGACCTTAACTGAGTCGTTAGCATTGTTCTGTCGCGCAGCGCGGGAATGAATGGAACGACTCGACTCTCTAACTTCAGTGCCTTCATCCCACATCCTCATCCTGGTCCCCTGGGGTGAGGGACAGGAAACAAACAAATTGTTTCTTTCGAAAATGGTTTAACGTTTTATACAAGACAATCAAATATACTCCGCATAGTATCAACTTAATCATATCTTTTGTTTGTCGCTTTAGGTAAAATACCCATAGTATTTTTATAAATACACTATTACGACCCAACATGACCTACGATATTATTTACAAATGCCAAATATTTAGAAAATCTATGTTGAGTATTAAAAGTTCGTGGATTTGAAAATAAAAAATATCTAGGTGCCATCTTGTTTGTCCGGGAAAAGGGAGGGGGTTAATCTAACTCATGGCCTATTACTTAGTATCTTACCTACTATGTATGATTAAGATATAAAAACATTATTTACTACTGCAAGTTTTGAACAAATTGATTTCTTGTGTTTCATCAATCGAGCCAGGTTCGAAATTTGTCACACAGTTATAAGGACAACCCTAAACCACTATAAAGGTCTGAACATTCTTAAATCTCAAGATAAAGAACCAGAAAATGGGAAGCGGCTCTCCTCAAAATAAAAATAAAAAAAACTTTTTGGCATAGCAGAAAATTGTAATATTTGAATAGGCGGAAAGTGACAAACACAAATATTCTGAACATTTTAAATTTAAAACTAGGGTCCGGACAATACAAAACTATAACTAACAACTTGTCTCTGTGGTAAAAAAAAAAATTGAAATTTGGCGGGAAGTTAATAGGACTACACCTAAATAAAATTGAGATGGGAAAAAAAATTCCAAAATTTATAGAAAAAGGTCACCTTTTGATTTGGTGGAAAATAGAAATTTCACTGATAGCTAGAAAGTATTTTTTTGTTGTTGTTGTTGTTGTAATATCAATACCAAGGCTGTAGGAGAGCTAAGAATTTCACCATCTAATATAAATATTTATAGGTATGCTAGAAAATTTAAATACAGTACTTGCAGGCAGTTAGGAGACCTGCCTCAAATAATCAAAAACCAGAAAATACTGAAAATTTGTAATTTAAAAACTGGTTTCAAGGAGGGGCGGCTCAAAATTTCCAAAACTAATAGAAATAAAACTTCTCGGTATAGTAGAAAATTGAATTTCGGTATTTAAGTAAATATGCCATCCTGCATAACTAAATAAGGTAAATAGAATTTAAAAATGGAGAACCCGTGAAATGGAATAGCTTTTTTTTAACCGCTTATTACTTACTACCTGTTGAGGTTATACGCATAAATGATAACTACTCTAATAGGGTAGAGATGAGGAAGTATTCTATAGGAAATGTACCTGCATTTGCGTGTAAGCAGAGTGGGGAAAACATTTAGGTAAAACCACCCTCATTACACCCGACCGAGATTCGAACCTCGATCTCCCCGTCATCGGCAGTCTAGTTGTCTGCAAACTACGAGGCCATAACGGCTCAGAATTGTACTCGTCTCCCGAATCGGGCACCACCAACCAGCCTGATCGCAGATCTCCAGGCCTTCATTCTTTGACAGGAAGGCGGGAATGTTCAGGTATCCGCGACAACCCCNCAAGGGTGGGGGGGCGGGGGGGGGAGTACTGACAGACCGCAGTCCCCCCACAGAACCTGACCGCCATCTAAGAACCACCCTGAAGGCTGGATAGGTCCACTCACCGGAAGTGAGTCATCTCTTGACCTTCACATGATGACTCTTCTTCTCTTCTTTGCCTTATAGAGCTTGTGGTTAAAGAGGCACAGGTTCGAACGCGGCCGGTGCCCATAATGAAAAAAAATTGTGTTGTTAGGATTCTGGTTTAAAACTATCTTTTAGAAAGGTTTTTTTTTAGGTCAGTAATGATAATATTTTTTATTATTATTATTATTATTATTATTAGCACAGCGTCTTACTGCCCGTTCGGGCTGTACGCACTTACGATAATGTGTAGTGGTAGGGTGATTGTGAGATGAAATGGAGGACCTACAGTTTAACGTGGGATCCGAACCACGGTGGAGGCCAGGCCTGGCATTCCTCACATTCACAAGTTGTGATTAATACACGTCTTGTCAGAGGTGAAGGAAGGGTTTGGCAATCATATTTTCCAGTAGATAAGACTTATATTTTAGATAATTCTCCCGATGGATGTTTACAAATTATAACGCTCTGTTGTGGTACAATCCAATACATTGATACACACGCTTTATATTAACGAGATTTAATTGTTCCTCCCTTACCGAACATCTCAGACAGAGCGGACAAAGTAGAGATGAGTTGAACAGCTCGCGCCGATGAGGCGGAAATCTTGTGATCGGCTTAGAGCTCGTCACGTGACGACTACGTTTCTGTTCTGAGCATGTTTTATTTTTTCGGCGAACGTGATATAGTACTTATGATATACTCAGCATTTTTTTTTAATGAAGGGAGCGAGTTATACCATTCATAAAACTACTAGCTATTGTTGAATATGTATTGATAATATACATCGAAAGGGACAACTACAAACCACATGACCCGACGTAAGAATACGTGAAAATAAATTTAGTCACTTTTTTAGCTGTGATATAAGTTTCTTCCTACCAAAATCCTACTATTAATTTCTTGAATTGGAGTATTTAACGTTAACTTTCTAAATACAGTTTATATCTTCGTGTATTTCACCTAATACAACACACACACATATCCCTGGTATTTACTAGTTTGGTAGCAACTTATATTGTTCGGCTCCGTCGGGAATGTAACCAGGGTCCCTCCAGACGCGCGGCAGATGTGATGTGTGTTGCGGTACAGCCGGCCGTCCGGGGCAGACCAGTGGAATGTTTTTTGGGTGGATCAATACTCCACTAGACGTCGCCAGGCGTTAACTCTGTGGCTATTCCAATATAAGACGCTACAGAGGCGTCAATCACTATTCCTTGTCACCTAGATCGGTACCCTCCATCATTAATGCACTATTTTCTTTTTTTTAGAAGATAAAAGGTTTTTTACTTAGCACCGCATCGTACTACCCGTTCGAGATATACGCTTATGTACTAATTACGCTAGTGGTTTTAGGGCTGAGGAAGGCTATATTTATAGGAAGTGTACTCGCATTTGCGTGGAAGGATAGTGGAAAACCATTTTGGAAAAACCCTCTCTTATTACACCCGACCTAGATTCGAACTTCAATCTCCCCGTCATCGGCACTCTAGCCTACTGAAATAAAAGCGTCTTAGACCAGATATTTAGTTGAGCTAGTAAAAAAAATTACTCATTTGTTATTGTTTTCAACATTTTTATCAAAAAGGAAATGTACCCGCATTTGCATGGTAGGAAAGTGTCTACTCATTGAAGGGTGACACCACCGTACACCGGGCCTTAACAACCTAACCTTGAAATATGGGAGTGACGCCTTTGTCTGCGTGGACACCGGTGTGGGTCAGTACAGAATATATACTTCTCGGTCAACTGAACTTGGAATCACACTCGTGCGGTTTTATCCCATACGCGTTTTAAGGACGTCGCCTACCTGTGACGTCACGGTAGGTCAAGATAGGATTCACCATGTTAATGAATTTACGTTCTATTCAGCGAATTTTAAAGATCTTACGTTGAAACATAAACCATAAGTTCTTAGATAATTCTAAAAAATAGTCCTTCAATGTCAGAAAATTATTTTACGATCTTGAGGTAGTTTTTTTTTTTAAATCATCTACAACTTAGNTACAACTTAGGATATTTGTCCTACTCACGAAAATGTCCTGTAGGAGTCTTCCTGCCAGGATGTAGTTAAAAAAAATCCGTCGTAGCATATGTCTATCTAAAATAATAAACAAGAAAAAGGTAATTTTGAAATGTAAATCAAAGGCCCAAATAGTATAGTGCGTGTGTAAACTCATCAGAGGAAGAGTTATCGGTTGTTAAACAAGAGGCCTTTCAGGGCAAACGATTCATTTTTTCCCCTCTCTTTCTATTTCGTACATTGGCGTCCAAGTGTGATAGTTCGAGTTAAGATGCAACCCTCTTCGCAAAATAGCCTCGAAATCTCAAAGTAGGCAATGTCTTTAAGTTACTTAAAGTTGCCGTTGCTATCCCTAGGACACAGACAAGTAAGAAACAGACTCTCAACTTAACGAAGGTTTCGCTACGCTCCTTTTGCCTGTTTCAGTCCTTCAACACTGGGCTTCGCTAGTGTCACTGCTGGGTGATGATAGGACTAACCGCAGCGATCCTAGTGTTGAAGAACTCAAGCTGTCAAAAGGAGCGCAACCATTTTAACCTGGAGGTTGAGTGTCTGGGTATATTATTTGTCTGTGGCCTTGGATCATAGTAGTCATCTTCAGACTACTCTTTGTCATGAAATGCAGACCGACGCGTTAGGAATTTGGCCCATTATTATATGTATCACTATCAAGATTAGTTTCGAATTGGAATGTTTTTCTTTAGTATGGTTAGTTACCTGCTGATGAGAGTGCAGCGCTTAGTAGGCTCTCCTGTGTTTACAGGCTACCTGCTGACGAGGGTGGAACGCAAGATCGGCTCCCCTGAGAAGCCTCTGTCTGACCTTGGCCTCATCTCATACCGCAGCTACTGGAAGGATGTACTGCTAGAGTACCTGTGTAATTTCGGGGGAAAGGACCTCTCCATCAAAGGTAAGACATTTCTAGTCGGCGCCGAAACTGCGTCTAGTTTTTATTATCAAATAGATTAACGGGACACACTTGCGTTTATGATGTTGAGGATTTCACAGCCGGTAGTGTGTTGCTTCTTGGGGGTTGTTTAGTTCGTGCCACCACGTTGACCGAGCCACCTTATGATGTTTGGAAGGTAAGACCACATATGTAGGCTATATTTATTTCTTGAGACTTGTTCTTGAGTCAGACTGTACATTACCTGACTGCTTGTTCTTGTGACGGAATGTTCCTGACTACTTGTTCTTGTGACGGAGTGTTCCTGACTACTTGTTCTTGTGACGTAATGTTCCTGACTACTTGTTCTTGTGACGGAATATTCCTGACTACTTGTTCTTGTGACGGAATGTTCCTGACTACTTGTTCTTGTGACGGAATGTTCACAACCCGGACTGTATAATTGTTTGTTGTTGCAGACATCAGCCAGGAGATGGCTATCAACTCTTACGACATAGTGAGTACATTACAGGCTCTGGGGATGATGAAATACTGGAAAGGCAAACATATCATCCTCAAGAAGCAGGTGAGTTGGTGACAAGTCTAGTAGCATTACATTTAGTAGTTGTGTATTGTTGTGTACATGTTTGTATGTCCTCATGATGATTCTAGAGTGTACATGCTGTACATGTTTGTATTTCATCGTCATGATGATCATAGTATGTAAAGCATTTTCCTATCGTTTGATCCACTCCAGGAGACGGGCAACAGTAATAGGGGGCCGGTGTTACAGGACGTGATTGAGGAGTACAAGGAGCGCATGAGGCGAAGGGGTACACTATACAAGGAGATTGACCCAGCCTTCCTAAAATGGACCCCCTTCGTGGCGCCAGCCCCCGTAGGGACCACTTGATACCCGGCGGCGTCCCAGGAGGACACTCCTAGGACTCTGCCCCCTGCTCAGTCATGTTAAGGTGCAGACCCTGGAATCTACTGGGACTACCTTATATTTGGCCCCATCTCAGGACTCTGCCACCATCTCAGTCTTGCTAAGGTGCAGGAACCACTGGGGCTACTTGATATTGGGCCCTATCCCAGGACTACTCTGACCCCTGCTGAGATGCAGGTCCTAGAACCGCTGGGGCTACTTGATATTTCACTCTCCCCGGACACTGCCACCGGATCAGTCTTAATGGGGTGCAGGTCCTGGAACCCGCTGGGACTACCCTCTATTTGGCCCTATCCCAGGACTCTGCCACCGGCTCAGTCATGCAGGTCCTGGAACCCACTGGGGCTCCTTGATATTTTGGCCCTATCCCAGGACTCTTACCTCTGCTCACTCGTGCTGCGCTGAGGACTTGGTGTGGTGAACTTGTTGTCTTGATTCACACACTTTGCCTCTTTACAGTTCAAGACAATCAAACTTGTGTGCATCAGTGGCTACTTTGTTGTAAACCAAACAGGAACAGGAAATAGAGACGCAATTGAGGTGGGAAGATATTTCCATAGAACTAATGGAGATTTGTTACATTAGCAATTTTAACCAAACAACTGTCGATCATTACCAGATTTTTTTCTGTTGTTTTTTAATCATTTTAAAGAAATATGAGACATGTTTTTAGAATTCAGTTTTGTACTTATTTGTTTTTAATTGGATTTTATTACTGGTAATAATTGTGATTCAAGATGTCTTATATCAATAGTGGTAGTTTTCTTGATGCTTGCAAGTACAGTAATTATTCTGTTACATCATAAAATAATGTTGATATGTGTAATGTAAATTTGTATTTATAGCTTTTTATACTAGTGAAATCTGAATATGTCATTTTAACTTGTGTGACTTTCTAAATTGTGTTAATATATTTTAAAATTAAGATTGTTAGGTCAAATATTTAGCTCTCCTTCGATTCAAACATTTTTTTAAAAATTACTTAACAGTACCGATATAAATGGTGTAATATGTTCCCTACAATCTTTTAATCAAGTAAAAGAAAATGACTTTACCTGGACACAGGGGCGGATCCAGATCATTTTTATAGGGGAGTCATAATTATAAATAGCATGGTTACTTACAATATTAGATTTCTGTTTAAAGCCATTTAATAGTTTCTCATTGATATTTGATCTTATGCGTGTTTAAAACCGTGATCATCCTCTCCAATTTGTTAAAATCAGATAGTTTTTATAAACTATTTGGATTGGCCATCCTTAAATATATATTTTTTTAATTGTTCATTTAAAAGCCATGAGAAGTCTTTGCCTTGATTTTTTTTAACTATATTTTTTAATAAATTATAAAACACCATTTAAAGTGTTCCTCACCCAGAAATTTTTGAAATTTGAATGCCCCTCAAAGCTATTTAGAGTGATCCTCGCCTTAATTATTTTAGGATGGTTAGATACCTCTAGTAGATGATCTTTTAAGTGGTCTTCCACCATCAAAATTTTAAAAATTGAATTATTTCATAAACTAGGGACCGAAAATCAATTGTTCAAAGTCAAATAATCGAAAATGAATTTTTCAAACTATAAATTTTTTGAAGAATCAATTTTGCGAATTACAAATTAATTATTTTTTTCGGAAAATCAATTTAGCGAACTGCAAGTTTTCCGGAAGCTATTTTATCGAGGACTGGGAATCACCTACCCCTACCCTCACCCCCCATAGGTAGGATTACCCCTAACCTAAACTAAACTAAGCTAGAATTTTATTATACTTCGACCTTGTCGTTCGAAAAATTTATTTTCGTAAACCTCCTTTTTGAAAGATTTACTTTGAAAAACAGATTTGAGGTAAATTCATTTCCGAAAATTTTATTTCAAAAAAATTTATTTCGAAAAGTTTATTTCGAAAAGTTTATTTTCGCCTAGTTGATTTTAGAAAACTATTAGTTCGAAAAATTAAACTTCAAATAATTGAATTTCGAAAACCTGATTTTCGAAAAATTGCTATTCAGCAAACTCGCTGGCTACCATTTGGGGTGGTCCTCGCCTGAAATTTCTTCAAAATGACATGCATCTAGAAGCTATTTGAAGTTGCTCTCTCCTAGACATTTATGAAATTTGTATGACCTTGGAAGATATTAAGAGCTGTCTTCCCCTGACTTTTTCTGCCAGTTAAATGCCTCTAGTCTAGTAGTTATTTAAAGTGGGCTTCTCTGGAAATTTTTTTACAATAGAATGAATCTAGAAGTCATTTGGAGTTTAAGGCCATTTTTCAGCTTCATATTCGATAATATCAGAGGATTTGAAATATATCTGGGGGGGGGTTATTCCAAGGAGGGGCAAATAGTTCCACTGCTCGTGTTGTCCACACATAATTAAGACTCGGTGTTAGTGGATGAAATGCTCTCAGGCGATTATTAGTCTTCTTTGATGTGTGGTAGTCTACCGGCTCTATGCGGAACAATGTTCGTTACTCGCTATGCACGACAAATATTAGTACATGAAAACGAATATTTTTTCCACACTTGCCCTGAGTCATATCGAAATTTGAATAAATGTGGACGAATAACGCACATGTGGACCCAACTTAAGAGGTGTATGCGCTTAAAAAGACAAAAAATTGTATAATTTATCTGTATTGTATTTTTCTTTCTAAAATTTTAACTTTCATTTAGTTTTTTATACTAATTTTTTTAACTTTTACAGGGGGGTCAACTGACCCTTTGACCCCCCCTTGAATCCGCGCCTGCCTGGACATGAAACCTTTTAAATTTGATGAAAATCCTATGAAATGTTACGCATATAATTAGCTTTTAATGAACATAATTTTGTTTAGTTTGTTTCCAAGGCTACAATGTAAATTTAACTAGGTTAAGTACTAAAAAGAGTTTTAATTTTCTGGGATGGTAAACAAAATTTACACATATATTCTTAAAATAAAATTTACAATTTTGGGATTAAACTTTTGCCTTACAATTGTTTGATAATACCAAGTTAAAATATGCCAATAGTAATTTGATGTGAGAAACTTATAAATTACAGTGAAACTACAATAAGTGAACTACAAAGAAATTTTAAAAAAAACCCATAAATTGTACACTTTTTTTTACCCTAAAAGGTCTTACCTTGACTATCTTATAGTTGACCTTGCTGGTCTTGGGGTAGAGTGCTTGTCTTAGAGTGTGTTGTTTGTGTTGGGTTCGACAAATTTTTTTTTGTGATAAAAATCTGTAGCACAACTTCCTTTGGAGGGGAAGTGAAGCTGTCGGTCCCAATTTCGAATGTGGTGTGTGTAAAAAAGAACGCTGGAAGGTATGTGAAAAATACCTTTCCAGCAAAATTGGTAGGTTCTTTCACTCTTGCTCGTAAAAATCTAGTTGATAACAGTTTTACTGTATATTCATTATGTTAATGTGATTTATAGAACTAATCTTCATCTTTTGTCATTTCATGAGGAAAAAGGACCACCAATACTGCTCTTCTTTTGTCTTTCAATTTAAATTAATTTTTATTTATTTGAGGTATTTAATGTGCATTTTCTGAACTGACAGATTATATCAGCAAACAAAAATTTTTATGAGAGAGGGAAGATTTCAATCAAATTAAAAGTATATTCCATAGTGGTTTGGTAATGAACATTTTTTAATATTTTTCTACAAAGGTTTCTGAATATTATAAAATTTGTGGATAGTAAAGTAATTACAGTGGGACCTCGTCTATCCGACCTAATAATATAATACCACAACTCGCCATTTATTTTCATATTAACAAATTATTAAACAGTTGAAATATATTATCACAATTCGCTCATAAAATAATGAGTAGGTTTTTGTTTTGTTGTGCCAATTTTGAATAGTGTTTACAAGTGGTGCGTTCACGCAGACACTTCTTCGCCCTCGGCCGGCTTTGTTTCTGACTGGTGTTCCAAATAAGCTATCACTATCTGGGTGGATTATAAAAACGAAAAATTAATGTGAAATTTCAGTCCTGATAAACCAGAAATCCAGATCAATAAGGGCTGAGTATGGTTACACAGTTTAGAAATTAGACAAGAGCTGCGCTCTTGTAAAGTACTTTTGGAAACAAAAGGTACCGATTTTGAAAATTTGGTTGGCAGGCCCTAAACTATGTTTCAAAATGCAAAACCAATTAGATCAAGATATTGATATGATATTAAAGAACTTGCAAGCATTTTCTTGCTTGTTATCTATATTTACTAGATATGAATTCACCTTAAGTATATTTTGAAATAAAAACTATTTTTTAAATTAATCTACTCAGGTTTTTAAAATCATTTTGATTTTGCATGCAAATTGTATTTCAAAATGTAATTTCATTTTTAGTATTTGGGTATTATATATAAATTGTAAATTATTTCATTGAATAAATTTTTCTAGGTATTGTGCCTTTGACTAATTTACATAAGTGTTTGATGCATAGTGTGTGTAAATTCCCATTTTTAATTTTGCATTGTTAATTAGGAATAAAGTCGGTTTATTAGTGTTTGTTTGAAATGTTTTCATTTCATTGATGGCATTTCAATATCATGTGATACTTATGAGCTACTAAATTATTATCTATACAGTGTTATTGTTTTAAACTAGTGGTTCTTGTTATATTTGGAAGCATTAAAGTGCCTTTCGTCCATTATTTTAAAGAACCATATGGACGAAAAATTAGTTTTCAAAATTCCAGAATTAAAATACTGTAAATGTGCTGAGTTTTTTTAAATCGTGCAAAAACTTAAATTATAGTGCAGCCTACTTAAAGTGCATTGCATATGATTATTATCAAATGGAAAATGTTTAGTAATAGTGATAGTTTTAATGTCCATTTACTGCCACCCTTTTTACTTAGCTATATGTAATACCTTGTTTTTCAAATATGATTAGTTGGAGCGTATCAATTAACTAACATTTATGTCTTAAGATGTGTTCATCGCAAGAAGTTGCATTATTGCATGGATGTGCAAGCAATCCAGGATTATGATCAATGATCAATTTAACATTGATTACATGTAACATTCATTCATGTGCGATCAGCAGTCCCTCGGGCCTCCTTTATAAATGTTTTTTCCTAATTAACCTCGCCCCCCAACCCCCATTTAGAAATTTCCCGTTTTTATGGTTATATGAGGTGATCTTTTTACCTTCCTGCAAAATTTTAGCTTTACAGTTTATCTATAAGAGCCCTCCCTATCTTTTTCTGAACATGCACACACACTTATTTTCTGCTTTATATATATTAGTCGAGTACAAGTGCCCATTCGAGTTGTACACATAAATTGATTTTGATAATGGAATGGGGATTAGGAATGTAGCATTTAAGATGAAATTTACACGAATTTGCATGGAGGAAAAGCGCCAAACACAGATGTGTGTTTTGGGACTGTTCTTGAAAAGACATTTTACATAGCTTTTATAAATTATACCATAACTAGGTCCATATTATATACATATTAAGCTCAATTAACATGTATTAAAAAACTATATAAGCTCATGGCACACTGACACATGGACTTAATGTCATTCCTATTCTCACACGTGGACTTAACATCAATCCTATTATTGTTTTCCTCTGACAGGGTGGCTGAGATGTGAATCCCTGCCGTGTGTACCAAGTGGTTCTATTGAAATGGTTTTTCACTCTTCCTCTACACCAATGCAGATATATTCCCTCAAAATGCCTACTCATTCCTACCCTATAGCTTAACCCTTTTAGTGCCACGTGCCGATTTGATCGGCTCTCCCTTCTATCGCTAAAATTGCCACAATCTGATCTGATCGGCTCCACCTACTATCGCTAAAAATTGCCACAATCTGATCTGATCGGCTCCACCTACTATCGCTAAAAGCGCCACGATCCGATCTGATCGGCTCCACCTACTACCGCTAAAAGCGCCACGATTCGATCTGATCGGCTCCACCTACTACCGCTAAAAGCGCCACAATCCCATCTGATCGGCTCTCCCTTCTATCGCTTAAATTGACCACAATCTGATCTGATCGGCTCCACCTACTATCGCTAAAAGCGCCAAGATCCCATCTGATTGGCTCTACCTACTATCGCTAAAAGCGCCACGATCAAATCTGATCGGCTCCGCCTAGTACTTTTAAAACTGACAGAGCTAATGAGGGATGAGGTCGGCTCTTCAGTTTTTAGCTAGTTCTCGCTTTATCTGATAGTGTGTAGTAGTGTGATATCAGTGGAAAGAGATCATTTCCCTTTATTATTTTATATAAGGTTGGCAACAAAAATCAACCGTAAATAGTTATTGGAACTGAGAGTTTAGTACTTATTACAATTGCCAATGGGCACACACTCAAGATACTAGGTTTACATATGAGCTGCATGGAAAACATAAGTGTTGCTCCCATTCATACTGATGTAAATAGTTTTGTAAACAGTTTTCATATGTATGGATTAAATTGTTCAGAGTTTAGATAAATAGACTATTTAGATTTTCATGTTATGTCATCATGTGAATGAAAAGATTTCTTTACCAATGTAAAGTAAATAGGCATAATGACTTTATAAATCTATATCACATTTTTAAAATTATTCATTATAAAAGGTTTTTTGAAAATCTCATTCATTATGTGTAGGCCAAAATAATTATTCATGAGGTAAGCAATATAATAAATCTTGCTGTAAGTTAAGCAATAACGGCCCAAAAATATATAATTTAGGATATCTAATAAAAGATTCCTATAATTCCTATTTATAATTATATATATTCAAAACTTGATTTTCTTGTATAAAACTAAATTCACTACAACAAAATAATAATGAAATGCATATATAATATTTTTTTAAATATGTCAATTAGCATTAGTTTTGAAAAAAAATATATTTAAATTTAGAAATTAAAATCCTATGGGCTTATATTATTTCTGTTGTCAACATTCCTTTTCCTCAACTAATACAAAGCCTACAGCGATGAATTATATATCGGTGAATGGGATATTTTACCGACTTCTGACATAGCATACTCAATTTAAGTAAAAGAAAAATCTAACTATTTTTGTATCATTTACTGAAAATAAACTCTTTGCTATTTTGTGTATACACTTCACTGCGTATTTAATTTCAACAAAAGACTAAATCAAATCTGTTTGGTGGGGTAGGGGGGTGTTTGAATGTGCCAAAGTTTCGCAAGGGTTTACTGGTCTTAATTAAATTGTATTAATTTATTATTATTATTAAAGAACAGTATATACGGATTAAAATGATAGAAAAATCAAAATAATCGCTTCATAAATAAAGCTTTGGTGGCGAATTTTCTTGCAAACCCTTACAAATATGAGGAAATAGATGTGGCATTCTTCGCACACAAAACCTAACAGGCTTCCTGCACTCTTTGAGCGCAAATTCTGGAATAGGCATAGCACTAAAAGGGTTAATTAAATGTGGATAGTCCGGCCATGTTGTTAGACATTGCAATAAAATAGTAACATAGTGAACAACAGACCAATTTTTACACTAAACAAGGCTACAATTAAAATATACAATTTATTTTAACTAAATTAAAGTCACTTTTCTTCTTATTTTACTATATGATATGTACATTAAAGCAGATTAGAGGAACTCTACCTAAATTTGCACAACTGTGGATCATCACCTTTCTACATTCCTTATTCTTTTCTCATTTGTGTAAATATTTAAATAGCCCTTAACAGATATTAGAAAGCGAAACACATACATATTTTAAATATATATTATTTATGCATCATGTCATATAACCTGGCCAATCTTTTCGCATTTTAATGGTGTGGGGAGGAGAATATTGGATTAAGTGTACCTTCGTTTATGTGGAGCAAGAGTAAGGATAAGAAGCCTTTTCGGACAAAACACTCGGTACATACAGCTAGGGCTGTATGCTATTGCCAACCTCACCAGAAACAAATTAGAACAAAGAATAAGACTAAGACTAGCCAAGCTTGCTTATCTTTACATAACCTGTGACCTTATGGAAATATATTATACTTTTATTTGGCATTAGTGTCAGAATGATGGAGATGAAGGCAAGGTATGTGGGTTTAAAAAACCGAGATAAAATGTTAGTTAAAATGGCCTGTCGGTCATAAAAGCTTTTACAAGGAAATAAAAAATAAGTAAAAATACTTCTAAAAAAAAAAGTTCCATTCATGATTTCGTTCAAGCATGGATTTAATCCAATCTTTCAACCCTGCTCGAGTAGCACCGAGGTAAAGTGCTGGTATGGACCTCAATGTTGCTGGTTCGATCCCCATCACATATTTTTATTTTTTAATAATAGTGTGATTGTTTTGTTTTTTCCCTCCTTGACCATTTTTTTTTCACAAGAAACTATATTTTCTTGAAAATGGCTAAATGTTCTACATGATGGGAAGTATACTTATATTTGTGTACTATTTCTTCATCAGCGTGTTTTAATTAATTAGGACAGTGCCTCGAAAGGTACTACAAAGTTCCGCTCTTGGTAGAATATTCCAAGGATAGATATTTCTCAGCGGCAGGTTGCCTACTGGCAGGGAAGTTTTGTGCTGTTGGACTTACACCGCCGAGCAGCTAACAGGGACTAAGTCCTCACCATGAATTGGGGCCTCGCAGTGAGATTCAGACCCACCCTTTTTCTGAGCAAGGTGTCTGAAGAGTAGGGATGCTGATGCTCTTGTCGGGACGGCAGCGCACTCCTGAGCCACTATAGGTGATCTCTGTGGTCAGAGGGTAAGGGCTAGCCACGATATTTATTCTCGTTATATAACTGTTTTAACAGCACACAAGATTGACTCAAGTATGTTCCAATTTCTAGCCAGTGTCTTCACAAAGTTCATTGGGACATGGCTTTCGAAATATTGTCGAAAAAAATAGTTTTTTTTTAAATACCTGTGTGCCACAAATCGTATTTGTGTGTCATAGATTTGCCATCCCTTTATTAGTGTATTATGTTGTCTTTTATGCCCCCTCCTTTTGTCCTATCATGTTTCTATGGGTCACTTTCCAACATAAGGCAGTTATGCTATAAAGCCCCATTTACACTACAGAGTCCATAAGCTCTGCATCCTTATAGTCCTTAAAAATGTAAATCACGTCTATACAGTCCGTATTCCTAATGACGTGACAGTGCCAACCAATGATAAAGTTGGAAACAACGTTCAATTAAACTCTTCAAAAGAAAATGTTCTAGAGCTTGGCGCAAGCAGACATCACCTGTGGAGCAGATTATATCAGAGCTGAACAATAACACAAGTAACTAGGTGAAGGGTGACCTGGTGGTCTAGGGGTAAGGTGTCAGACTTCTGTGCTGAGGGTCCGGGGTTCAATCCTAGGTCCTTGCACAGATTTATCTGATTGTCAAACCCTTCCTTCACCTCTGACAAGATGTGTATTAATCACAACTTGTGAATGTGAGGAA
>CABFWB010004565.1:0-14481 GCA_902151455.1 Timema bartmani
TAGCGTAATTAGTACTTAAGCGTATAACCCGAACGGGTATTAAGACGCGGTGCTAAATAATAATAATAATAATAATAATATTTTTTGGGCATCGAGATTTTTCAACTTTGGCTTTTTTGTGAACCCCCATTTTCCCCAGTTTGAGGATCCGCAATGGGAATTTTCTGTCACCATTCAATCGGGAAGAAAACTAAATGAAAAACTGGCTTGGTTAAGTTATGTCCCGTGCTTTATATAAGTGTGCAAATTTTCAGTTTTACAACATCACATTCTACTAAAGAGCATAAATGAACTAATATACACTTTTAGAGAAACTATGAGAAGAGAGGATCATCTTTGTTCAGAAAAAAGTATAGCAAAGCAATTCACCCTTTTCAAACACAATTAAGAATATATACATATATTGGATTATATCGTAAAAACTGTTGGTTTTCATAAAAAAAAATTTTTAAATAAAACATTTTCATTTTAATAATACAACCTTATAATGGTAAGTTATCTCATATCTCACATAGTTGCGGAATTATTATAAAAATTGGAAATTTCAGTTAATGCTGATTAGCCTCTAAGTCAGTTGCATGGGAAAATGAGAGTTGCGATTTTGTTTATAATGTTAAACAGTGCTTAAATAAGAAATTTAATTAAAATCACTTTAGAGGAATTTGAGAATGAATATATATATTTTTTTAATTCTATTTTATCCTTCAGTAAACTACCCTCAGAAGGAAAAATATATATATTGAAAATCCGGCTCTGTTCTGTTCTGTAATGTGGCCTGTGCTATAAGTGTGTCAAGTTTCAGCTTTCTAAATCATATAGGTTGGCGGTTTCTGAGAGGTGTGGAAGAACATGCACACACATTAGGAGATTATATTTAAAAGAAAAGATTATCAGGGATGTTGGTGCTAAGAAGAGTCAAAAGGGACCAATAGCAATGCTTGCTTCCATCAAAAGGGGAACAAGCAGGACCTCCCCACCGTCCATAAATATCAGAAAATAACATTATTAAAAGCTTAAAACACAAATATAATGTATAACTTTTATATAAAGTAATTAATATGTCTAATGTATTGGCTGAATTTTAATACACGTAATAAAATTTACGACACATTAGTCTCCTCCCTCCAACGCCTCAATAATAATGGTAGGAGTGATTTAGACATTTCATTCCTAGTTCCAAGCGAGTAAAACGAGACACACTATCCTTTGAAACACGTAATTGTAATTTCTGTTTATAATATTCTAACAAATATTGTTTTTGTCTGAAAACTATCATCATCTATTCAAGAAAGAGTAATTTTAAAATATAATTATTTATTTTCTTGTAAAAATAAATAAATAATTGCTCGTGCATAAAGTTTTAGTAGAATGAGTTATTATTTTAAGGGAAGGATGTTAAATCTTTACACTTATTTATTTTTAATAATAATCTATTGGAAACAAAAATTTGAACCTACCTGGATTCAGAACACTATATTTCCAATGGAATGTTGACATTATGGAAGCCGCCAGAATACGATCTTCAGATCAGCTGAGAGGCGGGAGGTTATGTTCGAATTTACATTTGGCCTCACTGAGTTGTTTTTGTTTTTATGTAGTTTAATGTTTTATTAAATAATAATAATAATAATAATAATAAGAGTAAATATTTAGCTTCCATTAAGATGTGTGGATATCAATTCAGTATCCTTTTTAATATGGCAGCCTGTTATAGTTTAATCATTTAATATCATCAATTCTATTTTGTATATCTTTTAAAGTTAAACTAATAAATATTTTAATCTCTTGATATTAATAATAGATTATTATAATGAAATTATTCATATTATAATGAAACTAGAGGTACTTCTCGTGTCATTAAATGTAAATAAATTAAAGTGCTACCATGTTAATTTTAATAGTCGATTATTTTATTTTTGAAAAACTCCTCTTTATTGGTTAAAATTAATTTATTTTTCTAAAAAGTGGGAACCTTATTAATAGGGGTCCACCCTAAATTGGATATTTTAAAAAAATTGGTGAATAATAATGTATCTAATTCTTAACAAAATGAGTTTGAAGCACTGGCTGTTTACCAATAATGACGAATGTGATATAAACATTTTAAAAATTAAAGGCATTTTTGTACAAAGATAAAAAAATAAATTTTGATGAGATGCCATGCCCTTTTGTTTTAAGTGATTTATCAGATATTTCAGAAAATCTAAGTAAAAATGTAAGAAATTTTTAATCAAATAAAATATACAAATGTTTTTATCTCAATTACCATTCTTATTTTTTCAAATATAGACATGTTTTTAAGAAAAATATAAATAAGTAGTGCAGCCGGACATAAGGTACATTGTCAACAATATAATTGTCACTCCATTGGAATGTTGAAAAATAATATGTTCAATTTGTTTGTTATTACTGATGAGTTGTATGTATATATACAGTTTTTTATTGTTTTTATTATTAATTCCCTTTAAAATATTTACCTAATTTTGCAGAGTAAAAAATTGGCTCACAATTTGTTTTTTTATATTTTACCATATTTAAAATTGGAGCAAGTTAGATGATACAAAATACTGCTTGCTTTAAATTAGATTTATTAAGTTAACCATTAAATTCAAAGGGGTAGAGAAAAATTAAAATTAGAATATGTTGACTTTCATAGGAGACTTAATTTGGTCAAAGTGCCAACTTATCTATTTGATTTTTTCAACCCTTAGTTATTTAACCACCCAGAGGTATTAGAATTAGATTATTTTTCTATATCTTTGGTTTTAAGATATATCAGAGGAATCCTGGAACACCATTTAACATTTGGGTATTAATATAATCATTTTTCTTTGGTCACAATATTTTACAATGAAAGGAATGAGTTCGAAGATCTATATTTCTACTAGAGTTCTCATGTATCCACATCAGGAAGACAGATATTATTCAGGAGTGTGCTTGTATTATTAATTCAATAAGGTATGAATGTACAAAACATTTTAGAAGATATTTGGGACCTTTTTTTTTACAAAAAAAATCCAAATATTATCAATATTGAGTGATTAATTATAGTTTTTGACAGCCAATAAAATACTATACAAATTCAATTCCAGCGTAAATATTGAATGTTTAATAAAAGCAACAAAGACCTTAGTAGCTATCTAGAGTTCTAGTTATATCATTAAAACTGTATGTAGAAAATGGGCTTGTATAGAGAAATCGCTACTTAAATAATAGAATAAATTGTATTTGTGGCTATAAGCTCTAACACATCACTCTTGCAATATACTTGATCGTTGGTCAAGGATACATTGAACATTGGTTTAAGGTGTGTGTCCTGAGGCTGGTTTTAATTTTATGGTTTCCCATTCTCCATCCACGTAAATGCAGGTGTATTTTATCTAAATATTTATTTCTCTAATCACAACCTCAATAAGGAAAATATGTGAATGCCTCGAATGGTGCACTTACACATACAAAATCTAGGTGAATATTTTGCTCCTTGACTCACAGACACTTCTTATGTATCTTATAATAGCAGTGACATTTTATTAGAGGAATATACCAAACAAATATCTTTATTTAGCGCACTTAACGTTTTCAATACTTAACCCTTATACTCATAATCGTATTCTCTGAAATAAAATGTGGTCATTATTCGCGGTTACATTGGAATATATTTTTTTATCCAAATTATACTCAATGCCTGTGCATACTTGTAGTAAAGCTGTCCTTTTATATAATACAATTTCGTTGATTATAGGATGGAGCTAACTGGTCTTCTTCATGTAAGTTTGACGGTAGAATGAACTGAACAATATAAACATAAAAATTGTGTTAATCATTAGATACAACATTGTTCTCTTGGCAAAGTCACAGTCGAATAGAAATATAAAGCTGCAGTGTATGGAGATGAGCAAGAACTGGGTCTGAAAAAACAAAGTTGTCACATTTGTAAATCATTTTTCTATGCGGTTTGCTCAATCTACAAGGTTTTCAATTTCATCTCTACAAGTATTAAAAACGTATACAGTAAAGCAGCTTAGCATGAAAATTTGGACACTCAACACAAAAGCAATAAATTTTGTCCACACGCTACTTAGGTCCATAGCTTTCAATTTTGATTGGAACCACCACCATCAGCAACCATATTGAATTTTATCGCCACCATTTTTAAATATAAGTATATTGACAATATATCCGCTTCTAAAGCACTTAGGATCACAGTCTTGGTTCGTAAGTACACGTTTTTGTGGTCAGGGATGGCAAATAGACCATTTTATAAATGCATTAAACGATTAATTTATTCACAATATTACATTTTACTGGTGTATCTGTGTACCATTTCGAAAATATTCACCGTTTTTTGTTTTGAAAATTTGAATGTATTAATACTAAGAGTACAAACTAAATATATACTAAAATATATAAATTTTTTATATTATTATATTAAAGATGCATTATAATTCTACTATGAAAGATTCCTTTTATGAAACATGCTCTTGATAGTGCCGTTTTGGGAAAATCCAACCTGCCTTTATAAATGCACACCTACTACCACATCCACGTTGGCTCTTACAGTTACATTTCACCAATTCACTACAAGTCTTTGAGGCAACATGTAGCATGTCCCATACAGGAACCTAGAATACACTGTCTCCATTCAGAGTCCAGTCTCAACCTTCAGGATTAGGAGCTTGCTATATCCACTGTGCTCATTCGTGCACCATACTCCTGCCTGATACGCAATCCGCTTTGAATGCTGCAGTAGTGCACCCCTAGTTGGGGGAAGTATCTCCATTATCTTACCCTCTTGGCAAAACAACTCTTTCCTGGCCTCGTTCACATGTTCCACGTCACTCGCCTTGTCATACAAGATAACGGTGAAGCGTTTTAACAGTTTGATATTATCATCAATCTCAAGTTTGATGTAAGGTTGGAATGCCATGTAGGTAAAGACATGTGACACATCATGATAGCAATTCCATGCCTCCCAAGCAGAGTTCTTTTCGGATCCGAAAAATGTAGATGTAGGATTGAATCCTGTGGAATACAGGCAGAACCAGGTATTTCTCTCTACCCAGCTTCTCCTAGATATCATCAATGTAATGATAAGGGAAAGTTTCGCCGATAACAAAAGCAACACAACTCTTCACATCTTGACACAAGGTCATCAGGTGATGGAATTTGTCTAGGAGGGTCACCACTACATCCATGTCAACAGTACTCACCATACAGTTAGTACAGCCATTCTTAAGTGCATCCTGTAAGAGGATGATCAGCCTGTTGTCAACTTCCTCGTAATTACATGGTGGCATGGATCTATAAGTTCCTCGGAGAATAGCCGTGACACCACCTGAGACGATAATTTCCTTGTTGATTGTGCATTCATCAGTTACCAAATTTTCGGAAAGTAATGCAAAAAGTTCAATTTTGTTGGTGGGGCATCATAATAAGTAGGTCCTCATAGGTGGGAGCTTTTACTTTCCAGCAACCTTTCTCCAAACACCCTCTCCTCGATTTTCTTCAATGGATTCCTTGTGACTGGGTGGTATGTGTTTGTCCAGTACTCCATCAAAACTTTTGCAGTTTTATAGTTGTTTAATTAACCTATGTGTGGAATGAATACCTGATCAGCATAGTAATCAAATGTCACAATGTTGGTAGTTGGGAGGAAATGCACAACAGCGGCTCCATCGAGAAGATTTACATCAATGGAATCAGGAGAATCATTTGGGAAATTCTTGTCCAGAATGTGTAAAATGTATGTATTTTAGAATGTATTTAGTATGTATGTATTTAGTTCATGTATAATTTTCAAAACAAAAAATTGGTGAATCGTTTATAAATGGTGCACAGGCACACCAATAAAATGTAGTATTATAATAAATAAATTGTATGATACATTTAAAATTGTTTATTTTTAATCTTTGACCCCAAAAATGTATATTTACATAACGATATTGTGATCCTAAGTGCTTTAGAATCCTAGATATTCGTAATATACTTATATATCAAGATGATCACCGGAGAAAGCGGGTTCTATAGAAAATTGAAATCTATGGCTCTAAGTAACAGGTAGAAATAAATTTGCTTATTTTGTCCTCAAACTCGTCGCTAAGCTGCCTAACTAATAATTTTGGCAAAGTTATTAAAGGTTATGACATTAACCTTTTAGTATTACAATAGGTAGTAGCACAATACAATTACTCCCACTGTTTGCAGTGCTCGAAATAGAGATATACATTTGGAATGTTAAAATGCCATTGTTTTGCTGTCTATGACAACGTGTGATTATCAGCTTTTGAGTTACAAGGTGGAATATAGGAAGTGTGCCCTGAAAGTCTTATGTAAGTTAATACTTTTGATATGTGTATATAACATTCGGAATCCAATAGCCAAAACCTCTAAAAGTAGTTTCGCTGATAATATCTGTTGACTATAGACAATGTTTTTGGTTTACAGGAGAGTGACATTTAAATTAAATTTTAACATTAGCTATAGGCATTTCCCTCGTTTCTTTGCATTCCATTCCCCCAAGAAGTCCTAAATATCTTCTATCTATCAGCCCGGTAGGTTCCAAGGCAGCTAACCATTGAACAAAAGGACATTCGGGTCAAACCTCGCCAAACAATGGTCACTCACGGTACTTAATTGACTGGCTCATTTAAATCCTCTTACATAATAATGAACTTTTCAACTTAGAAACCAAGCGCTAGCTCACCAAATTGTAGAACGTACTGACTCCCTTCTACAACAACATAAAATCAATGTCACACTAAGTGTGAAGAAAATTGTGGTTGCGGTTCTCTGATGTAGTGGAGGAATAATTCTCACGAATGGTGTTTCTATGAGTATCATGAAAACAAGCAACTTTATGAAGCTTTGACTAAGAGGTTATTTCAACCAGAGAGAAGATACGCCCGCTGCAAGTTTCCACAGTGGTAATCTATTCCCCCACCGAGCATTTAAAGTGTAAAATATATTTAGAGTAGACAACGTTGAGGATGTTTCACGCCCCCACACTCGCCTATAATCTTCCAGGTAAATTTTGGCTTTTTACAAAGATGAAAGACACTCTTTGTGGCTCTTGCTTGTCAATCAGCATCTTCTTCCGTGATTTACTATTTGGCTCAACACCCTACCAAATGAAGATTTGCAGTGGTCTTCATATCTTGTAATAAAAGATGTTTAAAATATTTGCAGCTTCTAGGATACGTTCAAAAGGTGCATCCGTTTCAATTATGTATATGTCAACAAAAAAAATACATTTTGAAACCTTATTACTTGACCGAACATCCTATTTTAAAAATATATGTAATTACAGATTGAGCTTTCTAAGTTTCACACTAATTAAACTGCAAATGTAAATAAAGCACGACTGAAAATATATTGAATTTATAAAATGAGCCAAATTTTCAATTGGAAATTAAATAATGTTGAGGGGATGCAGGCGCAATTATAGAGGGCCACTATGCCCAGGCCTCACATTCTCGGGGGGCCTCATATTTACTCTTTTGACGTTAACTCTTAATTTGGTTATAGTTAAAGACACAGAAATACACCAACAGGTTTGAAATATTACGACGTTCATCTTACAAATGTACACATACCACACCCCTTCCAGTGCACTATGATTTAATATGTTTTATAAAAACTTGCATATTTTGGAAAAAGCCCAATACTAAGGCATTGCTCTTTGTGTCAGAATAATTTACCCGTTAATCTCCACAAGCACCTGGGAGGCAAGCTCTCCTTCCCCTGCTACACAAGCACCTGGGAGGCAAGCTCTCCTTCCCCTGCTACACAAGCACCTGGGAGGCAAGCTCTCCTTCCCCTGCTACACAAGCACCTGGGAGGCAAGCTCTCCTTCCCCTGCTACACAAGCACCTGGGAGGCAAGCTCTCCTTCCCCTGCTACACAAGCACCTGGGAGGCAAGCTCTCCTTCCCCTGCTACACAAGCACCTGGGAGGCAAGCTCTCCTTCCCCTGCTACACAAGCACCTGGGAGGCAAGCTCTCCTTCCCCTGCTACACAAGCACCTGGGAGGCAAGCTCTCCTTCCCCTGCTACACAAGCACCTGGGAGGCAAGCTCTCCTTCCCCTGCTACACAAGCACCTGGGAGGCAAGCTCTCCTTCCCCTGCTACACAAGCACCTGGGAGGCAAGCTCTCCTTCCCCTGCTACACAAGCACCTGGGAGGCAAGCTCTCCTTCCCCTGCTACACAAGCACCTGGGAGGCAAGCTCTCCTTCCCCTGCTACACAAGCACCTGGGAGGCAAGCTCTCCTTCCCCTGCTACACAAGCACCTGGGAGGCAAGCTCTCCTTCCCCTGNTCTGCTACCCACTTTAAAAAAATTAAATTTTAGACGTTTCTGTTTGTTTGGGGGATTATCTCTAACTACCTTCCAAATTTGAGAATTATTGGAGTTGTTTGAACAATTCATGTGGAATGAAGGCCATGCCCTTTCATATTATTAGACTAGCTGGTGTGTTCATTATTCACACAGAGACTCTATAGGTACTTTGTTCTTTTCTAGAATATAATATTAAACCAAAGGAAAAGTATTCATATCTATAGTTGAATGTTAATTATTTTTTGCTTAAATTATGTGGCCAAATGTGAAAAATTAGCTTTTGAAGTTTTATTTTTAACTTCTCTATATAAAAATTAACTGGCTTGCATACAAAAAAGATTATTCTATGAACTGACCCTAGAACATCCAACTTAAAAGATTAAATGTGAAAACAAGGTGTTCTTAACGCATTCAAACCAATTTAATATTTGAAATTAAACATTACTCAGCCCACAAACCGAGTTCACTAACGAACGTATTTGTTTTCTAAGAGTGATCATAATAAAAGTGAAATGAATTGTTATAAAAACATTTTGAAATAAATGGTACGGTGCACCCCACAGACATTGTCTTCCCTTTACCTTAAATTGGAGACACTTGAAATTCGTAATATAATTATGTGAAACAAAATAGTACACATTGTTGCAGAAACATAATGGAAGAAAGAGCATAAATGAATTAACATGCGCTTTTACAAAAACATATTAAGAAAAAAAATTCTCGGTCCACCAAAGAGCATTCACAAAATTTTGAATGAAAATAATTAAGAGCGATTTTTAGAAAATCTAGTTTACTCGTTTTGTCCTAAATAAACCACCCTTAATTCTAGGGTTGGATAGACGATTTCAAAAACTCTCTAAGAAACCTTATTAAAACTCTAGATACCATGTTTTAGCCCAATCGGTAAACTAGTTTCTGCTTCTATGCTGAGACACAGACAGACTCTTTTGTGTTCAGGTGGTTGAGAAACGTAAACATCGATCAAAATCCCGATTTCAGTCAGGTCAAGATCTATTACCTTTCACTTATGTAATAAGAACGTTTGAATGGCCAAACTATGCTTAACATAAACTATAACATTGTAATAAAGCTGAGTTTTCCAATTTAATTGGTAAATTTGTACAAAAAATACTTGAAAACAACATATTTAATAAAACTGCAAACGTTTATTACAAAATATTACAATGCTTTTTTTTGTGTTAAAATTATTATCGTATTAAAATAATGTTAAGTATTTAAAATACACTACTAGTTCTGTATAGTTGCTATCGCACTTGTTTTTTTTTTTTTAATTTACTAGGGGTAAGGTGGGCATAGAAGATGGGAGTGACCCGGGCATATCTTGAGGGCCTTTGGGGAGTGTGGGCACTCAGATGAAATTCTAATTCCATCTTCTAGAGTAATATGTAAGCTCTTCAGCGTTGAAACTCTATATTCCTCATACCTATCCCATTATTGTAGACCATACAGGTGGTGCAATGAATAAATATTTTGTTAGACTTACCATCTGCAAAAGTGTAAGGTACTGCTTCCACCATAGATATTTCTTAAACCTTGGTCCAAGTCCAGCTATGAAGTAGTAGAAGTACATGATGGAATGAACGAAAGAATTTAGCAGGCCAGTTAATGTACCATGCCCCCCTGAAAGCAACATCAATCTAATTAGTTATTAATTATAGGTGAGCAAAGAGGTTTAAAAATTTTCATTTGTGAATATCAACACAGGTTGCAAATCTTTGTAATTACGGTAATATCCCTATGGAAGAGACCACATTTAAATTTAATTAAATTATTTGAAAAATGATGTAGCATGTAATTTGTATAGTATGACATTTACAATCAAGACTTCCTTAAAGACAATTAAAATTCTATAAATACAATTAAAACAAGATAATAACCAACAATCTATTCCAATAGGATGTAGCAAGTAGTGACTCACACTGAATTGATCTTGCCGGGGAACGCCCAAGCGTCGAGAAACATTGCCCCAGTGGACCGTCACAGGATCGCAAGCATCATCACGTCTTGTTCAGAAGGGCACACGTTGAAGAAAAGAAAGATGTTTTTCTCTGCTCACCACACGTTCAAACAGTGCTAGTGAGCAAGTGGGGTTATTTCGCAACTCTTTCCCCCTTGTCCCCTTAGATCTCCCGATGTAGTACATCCCGAGCCGGTTCTGTAGCTATATGATGAGGTCCTTGGGACTCACATTTGTATTCCATTGAAATAAATCACCGGAGGAAGAACTACTGCACTCAACTTCATCAACGAAGACTACTGGTGGCCACAAAGTGTAAGGCGTCTGTTTCACCACCGCGTAGCAGAGGAAGCCTCTTCTGAGACTATGAGTATCATGTCAGAATTTCTGCCGTTGCTCTATGTCCTTCAGACATAGATTGATGTATTAGAGTTTTGTTATATTTTCAATGTCTACGAGACATTGATATTGTGTCAGAATATCAGACAGTATAATCTATGTCCCTCAGATATGGATTGATATATTAGAACGTTTTGTTTTATTTTCTATGTCCATCAGACATAATTTACTTTAGTCAGAATGGCTAACATTATTGTATATGTCCATCAGACATAGTTTCTTGGGTCAGATAGTTTGACGATTATTTCCCTATACCCATAAGGCATAGTCTAAATACGAGGGCTCTATGCTCTACTTATGTGTAGGACCAGGCGATTGAGTATACTGAGTCCATGGATCTGGTTTCCTTTTTAAGTCCTTAAGACAACGTTATATTTTCATGTCACCCTAAACGGTATGATCATGTTTAGAATCTCTTCATGGCTACAATCAGATCATCGAACACTTCGTCTAGGACCTAGTTAGGTCAGCGACTGTTTTCAGTCTTGATTGCACCCTTTTTGTGTAGCTATTTGCGGTGCGCAACCTGTGGGAGCACTACAAGATTGAAGTAGTGGCCCGCGAGGATAATGCTTTCTTTCGGCCCCTTCAGGCGCCATATTTATCTAAGTATTCAAAGATAGTTTTTACTAGATTCTGTAAGCTCTTGTTTTGGGTAAATGAATTAATTTACTATTGATTGCTCTGGCAGTACTCATTAGGAAATGACCGGCCGTAGTAAAAATATGTGTAGATGCCTGATTGTTAGCCAATAACTGTTTGGTTAATGTAAGCTCCTTTAATAGAATATTATTCATTGTTTATTTTGGTAGCTCTCCATGAACGTTAATACTAGCTTGCTAGCTTAAATAATATTCATCTTAATAACTCTAAAAATATAAGGTTTGATGCTATGTTTCTATTTTCTATTATTTCACTATTTTTCATGATTAGACCTTTCTGGTATTAGTCCGGTATCAGTCCGGCTAGATTGATTGTCTTTCAATATATTCTCCGAGACTTTACTTTCCTTTTTACCATTGCTGTGTTACAACAGACACGTCTTCGTTCGAGTAAGAGCGAATACCTCTATTTCTAGAGTTATTCAACTAAAATGTTCTATCTAACCTCTGTTGGTTCCTTGTGGACAAAGTAATTGTACCTATTCTTGCAACCTAATGTTTTCTGATTCCATAACAGGATACAATTATATGTAATTATATTTCTCCTATTTACTTTTAAATAAACTTATTTGTTAAACTTATATATTTTTGTGGTGCTTTTTCCTTCCCTATCCTCCGTCATGTAGAACTTATTGAAATATGAAACAGCAATCGTTTCTTTTCCTACGAGTTAAGAAGAGCAACGATTCAATGACAGCTAGATACAGGAATCAAACTCAAGATATTTGGCTTAGTGAGTAAAATCTCAACTACTGAACTATCCTGGATTCCTCCAGTGCTCAGGGTCATTATTCACTCTTAGTTTAAGGCTGAGTCTGTGATAAACGTGTGGATATCATCAGATACATAAGCGATCAATTAATTTTGTAAGCTATTAGATACCACAGTCATCAGTGACAAGGGAGAGCTGGTCTTCTTCATACGGAAATTCTCATGATTACAATTATTTGAAACGTGTGTTGATAGTCATTGAAATTCGATTTAATCACAATCATGTATTATATACTTGGCAGTGTAACGGCCCTTCCAAGTCGCAAATGGGTGTGGTATCTAGTATTTCACGATATTAATTGATTGCTTATATATAGATGACGATTTACACATGTCCATCACAGACTCAGACTTTAACTATGAATTAAGAATGACCCTTAACACGGGACGAATTTGAATAGCTTAGTGGTAGAGATTTGGCATACTAAGCCAAACATCCTGTGTTCGTTCCCCGTACCCATGTGTCATTTTTCAACTAATTTAAATTAATGTTTATTTAGGTTTATCAGCTACATAACACACATGTGTGCTAAACTCTTATAAGCTATATCTTACTCGAACATTACGAATGTTAAGCGTAAAGGTAGGTGGCTTCTCCAATGTTCCTGACTTTATATTTTTCATTTTTTAACTAAAAATTATTTGGAGAAATCTATACACGAGTTGTAACTGTAAATAGGTAGTGTACTCAGCAGTATTTATATTCAAAGTAGGCACCTTGAACTTATTTATGAACGATGAGCGTTTCATATCACTATTTATTTTTAATACCATTTTGCGACATCAAACACATCGGTGGGTACGTGGGTTTAAAATGTCGGCCTCTAACAGGGGCGTAGTTACCTAAACAGACGTGAGCCACACAGATTTAGAGTCAATTTTTCTCCGTAAACAAGGGAAACTCTTAAAACATGAGTTCAATATAGTGCATGCCTTAGTGAAGCCTATCTAATGTTGATTCATTTTTATAAATAGTATATATCCACACTTTCCCCAACGGCTCCAATCCTTCTATAAAGTGATTTAATTTAATTTGGTCTCTCCTCCTGGATTATATAAATCCTAGAATACGCCCTTGATATACAGTAGGGTTTTGAGAAGATTCGAAAACTTTAACTTTGCTTCGATTATTCATCAGCTTCGACTTAAGATTTGAAACTGAAGTTCAGCATAAGATATTTAGAAAATTTCACTAACAATTATATAAGAAGTAAATGTACACATTTATGTTCGATTTATATAATTTTGTGCTGAAAGGTAGTACATCACAAATCTTCACATGACAAAATTATAAAATAACTAACAATATGTTGTAGGAGTCAAATAGTAACTCAATTTATCACCTTAATAGACAAAATATCTTAATCATCTTAGGCTTATTATACTTTTTCCATCGGATTTAACTTCCTTAACTAATGACATACATATTTTTTACACCTTATAAATAGACCTATTCTAACTTAAATTTGATTTCGTAAACTAGAAATTTAAAATGTTCGATTAAACTTCACTTCACTTCAATTTTTTTAAGGACTTGACACACCAGAGGTGTAGGGGTTTATTTTGGTTAGCCCAGGATTGAGAGGTTAGTGTTTAAATCTCAGCCAGATGAGCTGAGTGTGGTATTACCTAGTTGGTCTCTCACTTTTTTATAATCATTTATTAGCATCAATAATGCAAATACTAATAAACTCTATTAATTCAACCTCCACCCTATTTGCCTGATTAAAATGCATACTACCCGGATGGCTAGTAAGAAGTGGTGGAAAAATGATAGTTGTTCCAACATTGGATGGGAGGAGATTTGAAATGTGATCTTGAGGGTAAATTAAGGGTGCTACTACCATTGTGTTTGGAAATAAATGGTGTGAATCTTAAAACAGTTGAGTATGAGGTGTCCATGCTATCACATGGAGAAAGAACAGATGGTCCGAGAATAGTGGCGAAAGGAATAATTTGGAATAAATATTTATTAATTTGAAGGCATATTTTGATTGTTTTAACCTCGGTCCCAGAGACTGTTTTTAAATAAATACATTCATTCTTAAAAACTGGTGTTTCATGAGTACATCTTGAGCAAATATATTAGATTTTGTTTATTTTTGAAGAATGGATGATAATACTAATCAATATTTAATAAATTGTGTAGTTTTTGATTGGAATTTTTTTAAAGGCAAAAAGCTTCAATTGGAAATACAGTTTTCTGCTTGGATATTTTAAATATACGTTAAAACATATTGGTTAAAAAAAAGTAAATAACATTCTATATTTATCTAGGTTTTATTTTTTGGTGTATGGATTAGCCGATCCGTGCACATGTTGACTTGTTAGCCCCC
>CABFWB010004565.1:14578-57457 GCA_902151455.1 Timema bartmani
CAACCATTCAATGTGCTTTAATCTCAAATCCTTCTTTTCTAGCATGTACTAACCTTTAAAAACTACAATAAAAAATGTAATTTTTAACATCAAGAAAACTTTGGCACAAGCTAAAGGCCACATTGAACTATTCCTTGAAAATCTCCCAAACATAGTACACGGTAGTGGCTGAGCCATCGGTCGGGATTAAACTAATGTGTGATTCACTGGTTAGTTCAGAATGTTGGTTCAATATTTCACTAGTAACCAAGATGGATCTTGGAATCCACTTTTGCCACCCTATTTTAATGCAAGTCTCTCACTTTTGGTTGAGCTAGCCCTGTTTAATAGAACTGACAAACTTGCATGAAACCGGATATGAATTGCGGGTTGAGATTATGGATTTCTCTAATTGAAATATATTTTCACCATACATCTAATTAATGTTAACAAAGATAAGAACTCTCCAAAACACGATATTAATGAGAATTAATCAGTGGTAAATCATTGACGTTCAAAGGTAGAAAGAGATCCCGAATCAAATTGTCACTTTTTACATAATTAAACATTGTTTTAGTATTGGTACTGTTCATGGTGATACCATTCACAAATAACATAAAAATACGTTTGAATCTTTGTTTTTACTTGTACATTAATCTATACGGTTATTATTTCTACCCCACTAATTGTATAATTAACTAAGCCTGGTTTTAAGACTTCACATTCCTATGGTCCTTAGTATTCAGTTCATAAGAGATCAATAGAACTGATTATACTGTTAAAGATTACACTATCCACATAATCCTGAACCGTTAGGTTCGTACAAGTTAGCACTCTGTAGATGTTTAACGAGAAGCAGACGCATTAAGGCAGCTCCTTGATGCTTCTAAGAGGGAAGCATGACAACTAATGTAATCGGGTACTGACACTATACGGCACACCATGCTTTAAATGTACATTAAAGTAATGAGTTTTCATTTGTCACGAATGGTTTTAGTGGATGAATAAATTAGGATATGTAAATGGGTGATAGGAAAATACGAATATTTTAGATATAGATGCTTTAGTCACACTATATACGTGGGGCTGAAAGCCTCCCGCGAACACTGAAATACACATATCACTTATCCAATCATTAGGTTTGATCGTTTGGAGGCCCGCTTTAGGTCTTTCACATAGTCCCCGAGCCCTTGGATGAGATTATTAATATTTCCGGGAATCCTGTCGTAGAGGGACTGCGCAAGCATACGTAAATGGTTCCTTATGCTCGATATATCCAGGTATTTATGTGGAGACTCATTATGGACATAAAGGAGTGCATCCACAAGGATTTGCAGACACCAACTCTGGAATACCTGCATTTTTACCATATGATATTCTGCTAGGAAACCCCTCACAGGACACGTATACTCAGACCACTCCCCATGGACAAAACACTACACCTGTTCATCAGTAAACCTAAGACATCCAGCCTCTGCCTCACCTTGGTCAGTCTTTCATTAGTGTGTTGTCGCCTGGTCAGCCCAATGTCAAGCGCAAAACCAAGCTACTAATTACTCTTTACCCACCTGATCTGGTCTTATAGCAACCTTAGTGGAGCTAGTCTGCTATACTTTTTGCCCACGTGAATAGCACAGTGATGCGCTTTTCCAAATTGATACCTGTACGCAAGGTGGTCATCCACACTTCCACTCAGGTGTCTCTATAAATACCTCGTTATCTACAGCCCTCTGCACGACTCCACTACATAATCCGTGTCGTAGAAGTTTGGTCAACTTTAAGTCTCTTAAGGACTGTCGTTAAGAATAGATACGGATAATCAATCAAAAGTAAACAAAGATATTAGTACAGATTTGCGAATAGAAATGAAGCACAATGATTATAGGTGAGACTGTCGCAATTTTTTAACTGTATCATGGTTACATTTATATCCCTTACATAGCAACACCTTGAAAACTTAAACAGTTAAAAGATAAGCCTATTGTTTTTAACCAATAATATTGATTTAAAAATAAAACCATGGAAATATTGAATGAGCTTTCTCCGATTATTTAATTTCGCTGAGTTTGATTATACAGATGATTTTACTTTCACAATAGTTAACACCTTATGATCGTTTATCATAATGAAGAATATCGGTTGTATATATTACAGTTAAAAAACAAAATTAGTTAAAACCCCATTTCACTAGGTTAAACTAGTTTCCTCAAAGCTAGTTGGTCAATATCAGTTTTGGCTAGCTCGTTCTTAAACTAATTGTCTATTGTCAAATAACTCTTATTTAAACGGGACTAAAATGTTGAATTCGTATACTTACAGTTTTGACTAGACTAGAAGTGTTTTAAAGTCTGATTTGTACTGGGAAGGTGTGACGTGTTACCTGAGAAATTTACTGTACGTTCTTCTACATGTATCAGCTTATTGTTTGTGGCTGACCAGTGTGTTGTGATAATAGGTGATCGTAGTACTCACGCACCTTATTTGGTAGGGCCCATTTGATTGCAGTATGGAGGGTTTGGCGAGCTACCGCGGTAAACCGGCTAGGAAGGAAGGTTATGAAGGGCAGTTTAGACGAGGAAAAGTACACGCAAACATTTAATTGTGGTTTATTTCCCAGAAGGGGTCGTTGTTGAGCGCGGATCTGTGCAATGGATGACTGATGCCAGCCAGCTTTCCGTGTGCCTTTTATATCTCCCCTAGTTGGGCGGCTCGGGAGGATTCGGCTCGCTGCCGAGCGGCCACGAAGAAAGGGAGGGTGGTGCTGGCTAGCGACCTTAGCCCCTGAGGGGTTGAACAATGAAGGGTGAAAAGGGGTAGAGCAGTACGAACTATTTTGGGTTTGTAAGAGCGTTACAAAGAGAGAACAGGAATAGAGGGGTGTTAACTTAGTTTTTATTTTTGATAGAACTTATCACGCGCAGTATGTATTTTTAGTTGTTTCTACTGCGTTGGTACTGAAAATCAATGTGAAGCTGATCGAAGGAGATGTAAATTGTGTTTCATGGAGCAATTATATAACTCAGAGAAATATAAAGTGTTCATTACATTGTAATGACAAGAGATGTTGGAGGCTTGGATAGAAAAATTTGCCCTGAAGTAGACATTCTTGATATAGCGTCGATTTTAAGGACGTAATTACGAAATAATTTCCTAATTCCATAGAGCAATTAAATAATTGAACAAATACCCGAATGATGATGGCTAAAGGACACGTATTTGCTGTCAATTAAGAAAGTGACTTCAGCACAAGATTTAAATTATAGCACTCACGCCCTTTTCATAAAAAAAAATTCAATTCTATCAAAACAAATAGAGAATAATTTTTAACAAATTCCTTAGTCTTAAGTTTATTTTTGAATTAGGATTTTAAAATAGAGTTAGTTCTACTTAAAGTTTTCAACTTTGTCTTTTTTTTTAACAAATGAGTGTGACAGGTCTGTTTTAAATAATTTATTATTTTATAATTGTATGTGTTTATATTTAAAAGTTTCAACTCGATAAAACCTACTTAGCAAAGAATAAAAAAAAAAATTATTAGTGAAAAATATATTATAATGCTATGTTCACTTCCCCCAAAATTTCACTTTACAAAATCATATAGGTCTAGTTCCATTCTTAATAAAATTGAGGAACTTTAAAGAGTTTCTAGTAATAATTCTGTTCATTCAGACCCAACCACTGTTCTGTAATTGTCTGTGTATCAGACCTACTTACCGGGATAATATCTCACACAGATGAAACCTACTGCCGGCATCCCAGAATGATGTAATACGTGCAAGGGCGTAATTTGATTGTTCTTTTTCCTTAAAACGAAGAAAATCTGCAAATAAATGAAGCCCTGCTAAATGTATCTACAAAATAAATAAAACATGACAAAAAGCAATTACATATTTTAATCTTAAATTGACACCAATTTCTACAAAATATGGCTTTTTCTTGTGAAGTTATGTTAGGTTCATAACTGAAAGCCTTTAAATATTAAGGATAATTTTTTTTTAAACTTGACATGTACTCGTAGAAAAGTATCTATTTTAATATTTATATTTTTTGCGAAGTATACAATCCTTCCTTGCCACAAAGCCTATTATGTAAATACTATATTTTACATAGAAAGAAGATGGAAGGAGACACTGTGGCTTAAACAGAGCCCAATTAACTGAGCTAGTCTCAATATTATTTCTCCCAAGTCAAAATATTCTTCAATAGCCATATGGCCAACCTTGTTGTTAATCAAATTATTAAATAATTTAACTAGTGTTATAGCTCTAGTGCGATAATAAACTCCATTATGTGAGCCCTTAAGCAAGTTATACTGCCAGAGTGACCGCCACCGTTAGCGATGATAGTGCCAACATTTGCGGATAAAGGGTATAATGTTGTCAGCACAACGAGCCCCACGGCCGTTATTCTTAATTTTCTAAAACATGTCTGCTAATTCTTTATTCAAGTTACTCCTCATTTGTTCTCACGAGGCTTTGTTTGACCCCGTTCAGACCCACTGCTTCACAGATAAATTTTGGAAGCACCGGGGTTCGGAACCCTGGACCTCTGGATCTGTAGCCAGAAACTCTTACCACTAATTTAAGACACTAGGGTAATCCTGATAGATGTATTAAGCAAGAGATGAAACTGGTTATCTGGATTCTGATTGGTAGGCCTTTGATGTATAAATATAAAATTTAAGGGTGACCTGGTGGTCTATGGGTAAGGTGTCAGAATTCTGTGCTGGGGGTCAGGGGTTAAATCCTCGGTCCCGGCACAGATTTATCTGATTGCCAAACCCTTCCTTCACCTCTGACAAGACGTTTATTAATCACAACTTGTGAATGTGAGGAGTGCCAGGCCTCCACCGTGGTTCGGATTCCACGTTAAACTGTAGATCCTCCATTTCATCCCATAATCACCCTACCATTACACATTAGCGTAAGTGCGTATAACCCGAACGGGTAGTAAGACGCTGTGATAATAATAATAATATAAAATTTAAGTTCATAACCCCAAATAAATTCAAATGATTGATTTTCACCCATATAAAAATCTTAATTTCATTACTTTGGATCTATATTTTTATTTAATAAGTTGTTTGATAGTAGGGCAATATATATCATTATTATTGTTTGTCCTCTAACTAAGGTGGTGCCTCTTGCATCAAAGCTTTATAATAATTATATAGGCCATATTATAGAGTCGTATAAAGTGTGACGACACAGAATAGGCCCCCATTCTTTTCTGTAATAGAAGACATATAAACAAGCCCTGTTTGGTACACCATTTATTTGTTGAGATTCGCTTACCGTGTCAAATAGGTCAATCATCTTATTAATGTAATAATGCCAACAAACGTTCGCCATCTGTGGGGGAAAACATTACATTTTAACATGAATTTTCATACCAATTATAAAATAAACTTATTATAACTAGACCTTTAATCAAATTTACAGCCAAAAATTACGTGCATGGCAGCCTGCAGAACTTTGGGTTTCAAATTACTTTACAGTGTATTAAAAAAAAACTTATATTTATTGTCTCATTTCATAGAGCGTTGTCCTCTAAATTGAACATGCAAAATTCATATTTGTTTTCTTTATTGGCTCAAAGAAAATTTTTCAAAGCAATAGCAACTTCACTAGAGTGCATTTTCATTTTGGTAGTGGGAAAAAACCCAAAATCTTAACCAAAATTTTGAGGAAATTTAGGAAAAAATTGTTCTGTTAAAGTTTTATAATTAAATGTCGGTCTAATCACAACACTTAACAGTGGAACAACAAAATAAATCAACAATAAAATTGAAATATGTAAAATGAAGTGTAAAAAGTAACGCCTTGCCTTAGTGATAGTAATTATTATCCGGTAAATTTCCTGACAATTTTATCATTATTGATTCTCAGGGAAAGGGACTAAAGGAATCACAAAAGCTTTGATAATAATAGATAAGTTTTAACATAACTGGTCATCAACATTCCAAGGAACCTCCACTTTAGTGGTATCACTAATCAAGCTCTGAAATCGATACTTGACTGTGAAAAGATAGCTTAAATAACTGATATTGATTTTTGTAATTCGTTTAAAAATGTTTGGGATGATGGCATCCTTATAAAGCTTGGGTTATATCTATCGCATTCTTTCCATTTAAATCTATTGGGAAATTTTCAGGAAAACATTAAAGATAAATTCACCAGTTACCATTTCACATCCATAGTTGCAAATTATATGTATGGGCATCACGTGGAACCCAAAAATCATCCCCATATTTTAAATAAAACTGTTTCTCTGCAATTATGGTTTATAGATTATCGCCTGCTTCGGTGGCCGCATGGTCTAAGGCAAGGGTCGGCAACCTTTTAGCAGTGTTGTGCCGAAGTAATATTGCAAAGTTGCTCAGCGTGCCAACCAACCTAAGCCCCCCGAAATCGTTTATATTTTTATACTAGTTAACTATTAAAGAAAATTTGAGTTGCCCTTGTAAAATTTAAATGTGGCATCATGTTTCTAAATTGAATACATTAAATAACTACTGTCTCTTGAATATTGAATATTTTAATAGAAATCATAATAATAAATACAAAACTTATAAATGTGTTTAGCAAAATTTAAGTTCTGAAAACATTATTTTTAAATTTTGAAACAAACAATCGAATCATTTAAACATAAACACGTTGTTATCAAAATTATTACTCACATCATTGATTTTAATTAAAAATAAAGGTGTTATATTATTTTGTATTTAAATCGCTCAGTGTGCAATTCAAAATCGTTCCACGTGACACGTTTGCCAAGCTTGCCGTAGGTTGCTGACCCCTGGTCTAAGCTGTTATTCTCGTGTTATACTAGACTGCCGATGAGAGGAAGATCGAGATTTGAATCCTTGTCGGGTATACTGAGTGTGGTTTATCCAAAATGGTTTTTCACTCTCCCCCCACGCACATTTCCTCTGAATTTAACCTTCCTCGTCCCTAAATAATTAGCTTGATTATTATGTATACGTATATACTGAACAGATATTAAGACTCGTATATTATCTTAAAATAACCACTATAGATAAATATAGACTACAGTATATTATCGACTATCCATGCTAATTACTGAGAGAAAGGCCACTTAGAACACTACTAATTAGCTATCAGCCACCTCTTGGGTGCATGGTGCATTTGACGCGGCTTCTAAACGTGCTCAAACGTGATCAGCCGGTACCTATCGTGGCCATGGCCATTGAACCCATGCAGCTGAACAACAGAAGTTTCTCTAACTCGCTATTTTACTATTAATAGACGCTAACGTCTCCAACTTTGGGCTTACAACTTTAACAATATTTCACAGTTGTACGCCTGAATTTGAAGACGTGAGCACTTATTCATAGTAATATAGCTAGTTAAAGAATCATCTGTATATATATATATATATATAAAGAGATTAGATATTACTTGGACATTGGAACGTCTTGTAAAGAACCCTGTTCAAGAAAGAAGAAGATTTACTACGACGGAATCTTGCAGGCCCGTTCCAGGAGACTTAAATCCTTCAGACCTGTCTTACATAGGATGCACAGCAGGACAACTAATAGCAACAAGATGGTGGGAAGAACCGGAGTAGCTGAGGGAACCCTGTGGCCAATGGCCTTAAGGGAATTTTAATTATATAGAATACTGTATTTTTTAATCAAAAAAAGGGGGGGGGGGCATCTTCCAATATACAATGCTCGTTGGCTCAGAAAAAATGTTTGTGCATGGTGTGATTCACCTGAAAAGGAAGTTAGCCTGAACATTTTTCAGGGCTATGGATGTAAGTAGTGTTACCGTTTCTTTTCGTTCTAAGACAAAATGTAGCATGGATCATAAAAAAGTCAACAGTAATTGATGTCAAACAAAGGATCTCAAGATAGTAACTTAATGCTCTTACGAATAACTAAACACTACAAAAAAGTTAGTAAGCTCGTGCAGGAGGAATCCATCAAGGATTAAGTATGTGAGAGGCTTAGTACTTTGAAGGCCTAAAAAAAGAGGAGGTTATTATTAGGCTAAATACGAAGATAGTGTATCATTAAGAGTAAGATGATTTTCTAAGGCCCACGGTATTGGCCTAGGATCACACAGTTGTAAAAAAAACAAATTTTCACGTTGAACAAGAAAAGATTCTCATGCTGGAATGCACATGTTGCTAAGCACACTGATAAAAAGGTATTAGATCCGGACTGCAAGTAAAACTGTTCGATTTATCATTTCTACATGTGTAATCTGTCGAAGGCATTTTGGGAAGAGTTTGAAAGTGTAATCTGCTCCTCTTCCGCCTAACAGAGTATGAGATGCAGCAGTTTTTGAAATCACAGGAATTTAGAAGGCTGGACCTCTATCTAAAATGTGAAGTTAGCGCATAGATTTGCATTTTCACGTGTACTGTTTATAGAGCTGTTTATTTCAGCTAGTTAAGTCGATTTCCATATAAGCTTTCCAGCAAGCTTTGAGACGTTTTGGGGCTCACCGTAATAGACCTTCACTACTGTACTCTGATAACGGGACTAATTTCGTTGGAGCTGCAAATGCTCCTAGAGAGATTGATTGGGAAGTTGCAAGCAAAATCCAGTGGAAATTCAAACCTCCAACTTTCACTCTGTGGGATGGTTGGTGGGAGAGAGTTATACAAATGGTTGAAACACTTTTGAGGAAAGTTTTTTTTTTGCTAACTGCTTTAAAATACGAAGAAATGTTCACCATTTTATATGATGCCAAAGCGGTTATAAATTCCCAACCCATCACTTAAGTGTCTGAGACCATTGATGATCTATTAGCATTAACTCCATCACTGTTTATACAAGAACCTCGCCTTTTGGGAGTGCCAGACCTATACAACTGGGATATTGTTGAATTCACCAAAAGGCACATATACCAACAGCAGTTTTTTGAAATGTTGGGAAGAAGATTCAGATCAGAATATTCGAGCAAATTTTGTATAGCGAGCGAAATCCAAGAAAGAAGATCGACCTTTTTCTGTTGGCTACGTCATGCTGATTAAAAATGACAACAGCAGACGGCTGTACTGGCCATTAAGTCAGTTTATAAAAATTATTCCTGAGAAAGATGGTGTCTTCAGAGCTCTCCGACTTCATACAGCTAATTTGGAGCTGATGAGACTAGTTCAGATAATCTACTGATTGGAGGTGTATTTTCCAAAAGACCTTCTACTGACCCCTCAAAAACCAGTGGATGGGGTGTGAGCACCTGATACTACTATTGAAAAAAGGGGAGAACCTACTTCTAGATCTTGACGTATATTGAGATCACCGAAAAAGTTGAACCTTTAAAATTTGTGACACTTTGGTGAGTAGCCTTCTGCAACACAAGTTGTTGAGAAGTGAATACATCCTCTTAGTTTTGTTTCTCCTTGATAATGATTGTTAGATTGCTGAATACGAACTATTGTGCATCAAATGGGTCTTGTTTTGTAAATAATTTCTGTTTTGTTGTTTGTTATAAAATGAAACGATATCGCAAATACTCGCCACTGTTTAGCAATAGATAAGTTTTAAATTTGTAACGGTTTTATATTTTTGGATACAATATTAATGTTAAACAAATCAAGTAGTGTAACTAGCGAATGCCAATTCTATGCATATGCTGTTCCTCTCAAATACATTATATGCCTAAGGGTACTGAATGAATGATTAAATTGATTTTATAACTGCAAAATTTCCAATCATGTGTTAAGATTTGAGAAGAATGGTTCCAGAAGAAGAATTTTCTGTTAAAACTTTAAATGCAACATATATTACTACACACTTATGCTATAATTTTCAACCGTTTACGTAAAACATCTCGAACACATATAGACTTAGCTATCTTCCAAAATGCACAATTGGACGATACCAACTTATTTAGCTAATGGGTGGTTTTATTAATGACACTAAAACTTAAGCTGCTGAAAATAGAATGAGTCACTATTGAGTCATAAGTCCAGCTGAGTGGGGAGCATGAGAGGAAAACGTGTTAGTGAACCACTAGATAAAAGTATCTGCGGGTTCATCAACGTGTATCATCTCGCTAATATTCGCCCGATTTATATCTATGAAAGACCATTCTTTCTTCTTGGCTTACATAGCCATGATCATGTATTATTACTTATTATTGCAAGTTTTCATCGGGCCATATACTTTACAATTTAATATTATAGTTCACTTACCCTGAGAGCCTGAGGGCTAGATGAAAAGTCGAGAGGTTGACATAAGAGGTTATAACTTCCCCACCATCCAGCTTGGAGGACCTGGAACATAAGTTTGTGTAAAGATGTTGAAACATTTCCTGATTTAATAAAGACAGCCTTAGTCTAGACTCACATTTAAATAATATTTCAGGATGGCCACGGGAATATCGGAAAACCATGAACGGTTCTTTAACTTTGAGTTTCAAGAAAATACTGAGAAAATTTACTTGATATTTTCCTCTCCCGGTAATTTTGAAATATTAATTGTCTTTACTCATAGATAAAGCTAAGACACGCAAATGTATCAAAGCTTACAAGAACTGTCCTCAACTCAATTTTGTATCATCAATATTTAAAAATCGCTCAACTATGTAGTATTACTCAAATTAACGTAATATTTTCTGGATATTCGCACTAGTCTCCGTTTTCATTTTGCCCTTGTGATATGTTAAGAAACATTATTTTATAACCTACTGTTTAACATATCCTCTCTACTGGAAGCTGCAAATGCATCATTTGACTGTGTACACACTGCATTAGTCTACAATAAGTGTTTTATTAACCTGAAAAATAGATTAATGTGTTTGAAGGACCGAAAAAGATCCCAGATTATTCTGGCTTGATTTTATTTAGCTATTTCAATAAACACCATGACTGACACAGCCCTCAAACAATAAAATATGATAAAATTTCACAATCGTACTTTGGTCTTTTATCTCTATTATAACCTGTAGTGCTAAGCTATTGTAAAATATTAATCATGAACAGAACCTAAAAGGCACATATTTTGCTTCCTCTTTTTTCACAAGACACAGCCACTGCTAGTGATGCATCAATTCTCGCTGCGAATGCTGGTATTTTATTACCTGAACTTTCTCAGACTTACAAGGATTTATAATCATATCTTCAACAGGGATGTAACTAAAGTAAATTCTTCATATAATTTGAAACTTAATTCAACGGGAAAGCTTTTGGTTGCCTTTTTTCTGTAGTACTATAACGACAAAGCTTAAAAATAAATTTTACTAGTACTAAATCCTGACCAAAAAACATTTTCATGCGAATTATTTGTTCGGAGGGTAATCATTTTAAAAAAATCGGAAAATTGAAAAATTAAGTTATTTAACTGGTAAAACTGAGAACTATGCTGAAATTGTGTTATACAGTCTGAGTGACTATCCTGTAAACTTGCACTAGATACTTCTATATCTTTCAACATCTTTAAACTTAATACATAAAAATAAAAATAATTATAACTCATTTAAAAAGTATAATTCATCTGGAATTCATATGCTTTAAGAACAGTTTGTTTCATCATGGAGGCATGAAATTAACACAGAATGTCTCACTCAAAGATAAATTCTGTCACACTATCTCTGGCAGTTATATTTATATCAACTGACAATAATAACGAATATATTTTATATTTTTTAAGATTTTCGTATCCTAGACAAAGAACCCAAACATTGTACTAGGAATATTGGACCTTACAAACATATTTTTAAACGAGAAGAAATATCTTAAATTAAATAAACCTTTTTAGTGTTAGCATATCAGAAAATTTTAAATGTACACTTAGTGGTGATTGATTGATTCTACCAAGAAATGAAACCATTTCATCCATTCTCCATGTCACTTTGTGGGCGGGTCAAGTTATAGTTTGAATCAATTTATCTATAAAAAGATATTGCCTAATTTAAAAACTATTACCACTGCTTTTTATGTTGTTGTGTGTGTGAAAACTTGTACTTTTTAATAATTACAAAGAAAAATAGTTCGGAAATAAATATTTAGCTATGTATACATTTATTTCTTTAATTTTGGGCAATAGGGTGCTTGAGTGTGTAGGTAAAGGGTAACGCTTTCCAAAAGGTGAAGCCTCACCATAGTATTAGTCTACAGCATGCAAATCATAATTTAGTGGCAGATATGTAAGAATAATTATGACATCTTTTTGAAGTGAAACTATAAAATATAACCTACTGTACCTCGCTTAGTATCCAGACATTGTGTACTATTTGAGCTACGTTGTACACCATGAGTATTGTGCTGAGGTTGAAAGGGCTGTGTTTCTTCATTAGTTTTGGTCCTAGATGTTGCACGAAATAAATATATGAAAAAACTATGATCAGCACAGGGATCGGACTTCGGACCAAGAACCAATCAACGGTGCGTGGGTCTGGAACATTCACATGAGCATTAAACATCTATGATAAAGAAGGGGAAGACTGCTCATCGTAGCATTGTAGTTAAGACGTGAGGCAGCCAGTGGAAAAACAGGTGATTGGAAGCAAGAAGTCAAAATTTTCAGTGGTAGAATCAAGATTTTAGCCTCGTCTGATCGAACGGTGCTACATAGAACTAAACTGGTAAAAGCCACAATCAATCACGACAACCTAATTTATATGTGGGTTGAATCAATTTAAAACAATATTTATTGTAATTATTTACTAAACAAATCATACAATGTTTAATATACTCACTAATAATTGAATAAAAAAGGTAACTGTCAAAAATTTGCATTACTAAACTTGTAACTTATAAGCCACCTAATGAGCTGCCTCTATACTTCTGAAAATAAGCTCTCACCTCAAACGCATAGTCCAAAAATTAGTCTTCCCCTTCTTTGTCTATGATTATTGATTACTATAGTTAGTTATTATGGTGGCGGCACTCGCAACTTGACCCTTCCAAAGTTCATTTGATCTTAAAGGCAATGAGTGGCTCGTATTAGACCCATCTCTAGCACCTATTTGTTTATAGATCCTTGCTTTGTTTATAGATCCTTGCTTTGTTTATAGATCCTTGCTTTGTTTATAGATCCCTGCTTTGTTTATAGATCCTTGCTTTGTTTTCTATAAGATAAAGAATCCAAATCAATCTTAAAGACAGTATAGTATTTTATCTCTCCGGGTTGATAGATTACTTACAAAAATACAATTTATCATAAAGGATTTTCAATTGATGCCATTTTTATTAACCAGTATAAAAAATAAATTCTTTATGGAATAATGTAGGCAGAGGAGGGTTTGAAACCAGGGAAATAACCTTCTAGCGTTGTGGAGGGGAGAAATTAGACCCTAATTTGAGTGTGACTGACACACACAATAAATATATAAAGGCTTTCAAGTAAGGTTTGTTGAAATTTTCACGGCTGGGGGAGTTTTTTATAGCGGTACAAAGAACGTTTGTTGTGTCCATGTTCTTTGTATGACCAATGGCAGTGTTTACTGGGATTTTTCTTATTCTAGAAGCTTCTTTGTGTAGTATTTTAAATAAGCCCTCAACAAGGGAATCGGGACTGGTGGTTTCTGTTTTGGCACTTAACGCTGGTCTTGCATGACAAGCATCAGGATAGTTTTTATTAAACCTTTACAAGTTAAGGACTTATGTTAATTTATTATTATGCATGTTAAACAAAGAAGAATAAATAAAGTACATTCATGATTAATATTTAAATAACATAATAATATATAGCTCTGCTGACGACCACTCCCAAACTATCTATTACAAGTGACACACACACACACATACATACATATATATATATATAATTTCTTATACATATTGACAACCAGTTATGGTATTTTAAAACATAAAGAAATAGTTAATATCTTGCATGGACTTACGTACGTAAGAAAATATTTGGGTGTGTAATCCAAATTTCATAAACTACGTGACCACTAATATGGTTAACTTTAAAACCAATAAACATAAAGCGTAAAACTTTGTATGGACCTATATAATTAGGCTAACTTTGGTTTGCGCTTCTACATACATCACGAATATGATGTCTTAGACCACATGATCACCGTTGGGAGTAATTCCTAAACCAAGAAATTCAATTTGGTATCATTACTTAGGGAAATAAAGAGAAGTAATCCTTGGGCCTTTATTTTTACTTTTATATACAGGGTGATTCATAATTGTATAGCTACACTAAAATGGTGAAGTGTAATCTGCACTAAAAAAGAAACTAAAATTCTCATAACACCATATTGCATGGACCACTTCTTTATTAAGAGACTGGCAGGGACAGGTCAGCTATAGACTACCATGATGTTGTAGAGTTTTGTATTGGTCTGGGTAGTGAAACATTACACGTTCATATGAGATGTTAGAAGACTCCCTCATTGCATTCACAACACAGTTCAGCCCTTTTGAACCACGACTGTCATGTTCGTTGGAAGGTGGGCGGAATATCGTGGATCATATTTCCAGCAGCCACAATTGCATGCTATCTCGTGTTGTGCTGTTGGGAATACAAAATTTCCTTCATGTGTCCCCACAACCAAAAGTCGTAAGGTGTGAGATCTGGAGATTACGCTGGCCATGCAACAAGCCCATTGCATCCGATCCATCGCCTGGGATAGTATTCAATCAAATGGCGTCTCCCTGCACAGTCATTATGTGCACTAATTCCATTGTGAAGCTGCTACATGTTCAACCTTGTTGCCAGCGTAACGTCCTCGAGTAGTTGGGGGATAATTGTCTGCAGAATGTGTAAGTAGTTTCCACCTCGTAGTCGTGCAGACACTTCATACGGTCCAAGTAGAATATCACCTACAACTTCCACCCAAACGTTGATGGCGAATTAATATTGCGAGTGGATCTCCAGGATGGCATTTGTATTTGTGCTGGCCCAAATGTTCTGGTTGCTGAGATTGACAATACCGTATCTGCTAAATTTTACTTCTTCCATTCTCAGTACCCTGCTGAAGATTTATAGATCTGTGGAATGGTGTTGCACCAGCCGATTGCAGAATGCCCCGTGGCGTTCGAAATCTAGAGCTGGATCCAACCCCTGCACAGGCTGCAAATATAAGGGGTACAGGAATTGGTCATGTACTGTTCTCCACACGGACGTCTGTGTCAGGTGATGACGTGTGACTAATAGTTATGTACTTGCATCCTGTGAGAATTCCACAGAATCAGAATGGTCTCATCAACTGCAACCACCCTGTGTCGTCACGGCCTACCAACTTTGACCATCACAGGTGCAGAGTGATTGGTTTCCCTCAAATAACGTTCTTATCGTTGGTTTCCTGAGAGTTTGGAATATTGTGTCGAGTGCTTAGTGTGGTAATGACGACGTATATTGTACTCTTTTATTACAGCTATAGTGTAATTGTACAACAAACACAATGCTTTGTCATCTTATTCGGTAACAAAATAATTCACACTCCACTCTGCCTTAAAAGCATTACATTCGAGGTCCACTTTTCTCTCTTTTACTGGTTTTTGAGGGTGGCATGATGGCTATGCAAGGGTAATAAAACAAAAACAAAATGTCACAGAACAATGATAAGCATGGCACTGGAAAAGCTGCTAGATTATAACTGCGTGGCGTCACAGCAGAAGCCACCAAGCACAATGCGGATGCGAGGCTATAGGAGCGCTCCATACGGTCTTTCTCACAACTCCTCAACTCGGCAGTCGGCCCTTACGTTATAGCACGTAACTTTGAAATTTCAAAGTATTTTAAAATGTAAAATCCACTCTTAGCTCGCGGACCGTACAAAAAAGAAGTGGCAGATCAGATTTGTCCCGCGGGCTGTAGTTTGCTAACCCCTTGGCTAGCGCCTCTGCTAGCATTCTCATTGGTTAATACAACGATTGTCTATGCTCAAGTCAATTATAACGCATAGCAAGTTAAACATAAATAAACTTTATACGTTGTACGTACATGTTTCATGACGTATGGATCATGAACACTTTCATTGAAAATAACGTGTTTCAATTTCTAGCGCACTATTCTATGCACTTTTTGTTATTATTCATGTGTTGTGCATGAATATAACCATAAAAGAGGTTACTATCGAACCATAAAAATTATTGTACTTCGGTTTTTGGTAATATCATCTTGATTTCAGTGAAATTAGCATAATTGAGAAAGTTATTTAATTTTAACATACTTATTTTTAGTTTTTGTAGTTTTTTTAAATTTAATGTTAAGCTGTTTACCTGTTTTCTAAAGTAGAGTAGACAACAGAAAATCGTATTACTATGTGACGTTTGATTCAAAATTCGGTGATATCCCTCAAGTGAGAAGTGCCCTTAAAATTCTACTCTAGTAGCAATTTTCTACAGTGCGTATTATTACCCATTCGGATTATTTACACTTAAGTAGGTACGTCATTGGTTTCGTGATACGTGGATATAATTTAAATAAAATGTACACACAATCGCGTGGATGGATGGTGGGAAGCCATTTAAGAGTCCACCTGTCCCTGACCTTCTTTAGCATCAGTAGACAAGCATAGACGACCTTGACGTTTAGTAAGTGAACCCACTTTTGTGTTTTTGTTAATATTACACCTTTTTTTTTTTCGAAATATGTTATAAGGAACCGTTAGGGTGGCCAAAACGTTATATTAGCATAGTAGTTGGTTGCCGTTGGGACTTATATCCAGGCCAAGTGCATTGAAGACGCTTTCCAACGATTCACATTATTCGCCGACCATCCTCTGTACACATTCAGGCGATGCACTTCCTTTAGAATCTCACCTCTTCCATGTTCCTTGGTCTAAATTATTACTAGCCTTTGTGTTGAACGTACTAATTTTTAGAAAGAAACTATCTAGAAAGCGAACCATATAGAATAATAAATAACCACTATTAATAAAATTAATCAGTTTTGTAGAATAAAATTCGTATTTTAATACGTACCGGGTTGTGTCCATGCTATTTCAGCAAAAAACGTATAGAGAGAATAGATTACTGTAATTATTGTTAGGTGGTACAGGGTTATCTTCTTGAAAAATTCTGAAAACCAATAAACACAATGTATAAGTATAGGCTTTGAAAAAATTATAATACTCAGATGATTCTCGGACGTAAATTTCACTCATTATATCATTAATAACTAAAAATGTTCATATGTGTTATATCAAGCCTTTATTTTAAAGTCAAGAATGATGTAGGCTTCTGTGATTAGCTTGTAAATAAATTAAATTAAATTAATATATTTAAATTAAATAAAACATTAAGGATCAATATTGACTTGAATTTATTTCTATATATAACGCCAGGATACATTATTTTACATTTTCGTTTTATAGCAGGAAGCATGAGGGCATATTTAATCAATTTTATATAATGTTTTCGATAAAAATTTGTCGTTGGACCTTAATGAGGTTTCTAGTGATGAGATTAAAAATAACTTTATTTTACTACTTTTTAGTATTTTTAGAGTCTTAAGGATTTCTAGCCATAAACCAAGTAATGATACTTTAAAAAAGTAATTATATTTCTATTCAAAATCTATTTTACATAGTCCTTAGTATTTTGACATTTTGTTGCGAATGTTCAGAGGTGTTTATATAATAAATCTGCAATAAAATAGTATATTCTCAACTCTTTGCGATGGCTTTTCGTAGGTATTTATAGTATAGTAAAAGTAATATATACCTGACTCTTTTAAATGGCTTTTTGGAGGTATTTATTGAAAATTACCTTAAATTAAGCATTCGATAACCAAACATTGCCGTTTGCAGCCAAGTTTATTCAGGCTAACACTACTTTTATCCCTCATTAGACCTGTCATTTTTAACGTTCTCTGACAACATTATCAAGTATTCCGGTTGTTGTTGGTTTTTTATTCCATATGACAAAAATTACAACGATACATAAACATCTAAACAAGATATCAACTTTTTACTTTCTCTCTATCTTACAGGTAGAGAAAGTATGGTGATCGTCAAAAAAATCGAACTCGAGATTTTGATGAATTTTGACGTTTCATGACTTCCTGAATCCGAAAAAGTGGTTTTTGAATTTCCGTCTGTCTGTCTGTCTGTCTGTCTGTCTGTACCTCCAACTAGAGCCTAAACTATTTTACCGATTGAGCTGAAACTTGATATCTAGGGTTTTCATAGGGTTGCCCCGAGGGGTTTTTGGAATTGGATATCTACCCCTAAAATTAAGGGTAGTTTACTGAAGGGAAAAAAGAGAAAAAGTCGATTTTCTCAAAATCGGCTCTAACGATTTTGATTAAATTTCATTTATGAACATTAATAAATATTCCAAACAAAATGGCTACTCTCAATATTTCGGCAAAATGGCTTTAAGGGCTCCGGTCTGATGCGTAAATTAACATTTTTTATAATAGCTCCGAAACTATTTGAGATATGAAATTACTTAGCATTACAAATATGTATATATATTTATAATACAAATATTTTATTCGAAACATATTTTTATAAAATCAATAATTTTCAATCTATACGCAATTATATATATATTTTTAGCTTTTTGGACATTAAAGCTTAAGTATTGCGATCGTAAAAAAAACTAACCTGAAATGTTGATGGATTTCGACGTCTCATGACCCCCCGAACCCTAAAAAATAGTCTTTGCAATGCCGTCTGTCTGTGTGTCTATTAAAACTTAAAATTAAGGGTAGTTTACTGAAGGGCAAAAAGAGAAAAAGTCGATTTTCTCAAAATCGGCTCTAACGATTTTGATTAAATTTCATTTATGAACATTAATAAATATTCCAAACAAAATGGCTACTCTCAATATTTCGGCAAAATGGCTTTAAGGGCTCCGGTCTGATGCGTAAATTAACATTTTTTATAATAGCTCCGAAACTATTTGAGATATGAAATTACTTAGCATTACAAATATGTATATATATTTATAATACAAATATTTTATTCGAAACATATTTTTATAAAATCAATAATTTTCAATCTATACGCAATTATATATATATTTTTAGCTTTTTGGACATTAAAGCTTAAGTATTGCGATCGTAAAAAAAACTAACCTGAAATGTTGATGGATGTCGACGTCTCATGACCCCCCGAACCCTAAAAAATAGTCTTTGCAATGCCGTCTGTCTGTGTGTCTATTAAAACTTAAAATTAAGGGTAGTTTACTGAAGGGCAAAAAGAGAAAAAGTCGATTTTCTCAAAATCGGCTCTAACGATTTTGATTAAATTTCATTTATAAACATTAATAAATATTCCAAACAAAATGGCTACCCTCAATATTTCGGCAAAATGGCTTTAAGGGCTCCGGTCTGATGCGTCAATTAACATTTTTTATAATAGCTCCGAAACTATTTGAGATATGAAATTACTTAGCATTACAAATATGTATATATATTTATAATACAGATATTTTATCCGAAACATATTTTTATAAAATCAATAACTTTCAATCTATACGCAATTATATGAATTTTTTTAACTTTTTGGACATTAAAGTTTAAGTATTGCGACCGTAAAAAAAAACTAACCTGAAATGTTGATGGATGTCGACGTCTCATGACCCCCCGAACCCTAAAAAATAGTCTTTGCAATGCCGTCTGTCTGTGTGTCTATAAAAACTTAAAATTAAGGGTAGTTTACTGAAGGGCGAAAAGAGAAAAATTTGGTTTTCTCAAAATCTGCTCAAACGATTTTGATTAAAATTCGTATCTAGGCGTTGATTAAGATTATAAATAAACTGGCTATTTTCATTTTCCTATGAAAATGATTTTTAGGGTACTTTACAGAAGCGTTAATTTCCGTATCTCCACAACTATTGGAGAAACTAAACAACTTATCATTGCAAAATTGTAGGACTATTAGAAATAAAAAACTTTTATTTGACATATATTTTTATAAAAGCAGCAGTTTCTGAGATATTTGCAAATATATTAATACAATTTTGTGAGCTTTAGTTGTAAACATATACTACTTAAGTCTTAACGCAATAATTCTCCAATGCCATAGAGTAATTAAATATAAGTATCTAAAAAAGTATGTTATTTTTCCTTAAATCTCTTAGGAGAAATGTTTGCATAGCAATGATCTATCTCCATTTTAGACTCAATAGTCAATATTTACATTTTTTATTGGTCAAAATGTATAAATGAATAATTAAATATCAATGCGATGACTTGAAGATCTGCAACACCTTATAAAATGTTAAAATTTTAACCAGAAATCGAAATTTTAATACGAAGTGTTGACCCTTGTGGAAGACATTAAACTGTTTGAAATGCTCTTAGGTGGACAAAGATGCGCCTCTTTTCTCATTGATTATATAGCATTGTAGATTATTTTATGCGTGCTCTTATGTGGAGTGGTGATGATACAATGTACATTATTCCGTTCAGAAATCTTACGAGTTTGTAGAAAGAGAGAGAAAGTCTGTGCGGTGCGCCGTACCATTTATTTTTAAATATAGCGCGTTAAAACTATCATTTAATTATGAATTAAATAGACAAGTTATTATATTTGTTTGTTACAGTTACAGCCGCATCTAAATATCCTATTCTTTAAATTGGGCATGGGATCACTCCTAGATAGTTCACTGGTTGAGTACTGGCATACTAAGCCAAAGGTCCTGGGTTCAATTTCCGTGTCCAGGTGTAATTTTTCAATTTTAAAAATATGCTATTTTATTGCTAAGATTTTTTTTCAAGACCACTGACGTGATAGAATAAAATATCCATGGCCTCAGCTGGCAATTGTGCCATACCGACCAAGTGGCCGCCATCTTTTGGCGAAGTTAGAAACAAATTATTCGGAAAGAGGGTGTAATATGGTCAGAAAAACCAATCTTCCGGCCATTAATCTCAGTTTTCTAAATCGAAGCCCCCACTCTTTCATTCAAGTGGCTCCTCATTTTTCTTCGCGAGGTTGAGTTGAACCCGTTCCAAACCCACTGTGTCACAGAAAGATTCTGGAAGCGTTGGGGGTCAGAACCGGGACATCAGGATACTTAGTCAGGAACTTTGACCACTAGACAACAAAGGTGATAAGATACTATAGTACAAAAATTATATTTCACCGTTCCACCGCAAGATGTCCTGTCAGTCTATTCCACAGTAAAACTCTGCTATTCAAATTTCATGAGTTATTCCAAGCCATGTGCAACATTTTTGGTAAACTATCATTGGAGTTAAAATTAAAACTGTTTTTATAATTTCTCTTTTTATTTAAATTTTATATTTTTACTTGGTGATCAAATTAGATAGAAACAAACAAACATTATATTAAACAGTGCATATTGATTAAGAATATACTATATTATAGCAATAATTTTTTAAATTATTTGTTTTACAATTTCACTAAATTTGAGCTTTTTAGCTCATCGAGAAGTACGAACAATCTTCTGGAGGGTTAAAAATACATTTACACTATTTGGAATAATTTGAAATTTATTAATTTAGATTTTACATCATAAATCATTAGGTAAGCTCTCAATTTTTATATTCTGGGATATGTCCTCAAAACATTGCTTACTTGAATAAAACATTTATGATTTATTTTTTATCAATCGTTAAAAAGATAAATGGTACGGAACTCCGAACAAACTTTCACCCACCAATGTTTAAAAATGAAATATTTACTCAAAACTCGTCATATACTTGAAACAAAATAATATACACTAGAAAACCCGAGCAAAAATGGTGCTATACTTGAGTAAAACTTTTTTACTCCTGGTTATAAATTTTATAATTTCATTTTTAAAGAATTAAAGTCTTCATTTATATATTAGGACCAATAAAAAAGATCGATATTGGGTCTACAATGGTCAACACCAAGTATTAAAATTTTGACTTACGCTAATATTTTCAACATTTTATTAGGGGTTGCACATCTTTTGGTTATCATATTGCTAATAAATTCCTCATTTATACATTAAGACCCATAAATGTAGATATTGACAATTGAGTTTAAAACTATGGATATATATCATTGCTGTACAAATATATACCCTAAGAGGTTAAAGGAAAAATAACATCAACTTTTTGAGAGACTTACTTATTTACTTACTCTATGACGTTAGAGAAGTATTGCATTAAAACTTAAGTAGTATCTCTGTACAACTTAATCTGACAAAATGTTATTAATATATTTGCAAAAATCTCAGAAACTATTATTGTTATAAAGATATATTTCAAATAAAAGTTTTTTTCTTTTTAATAGTACTACAGCTTTGCAATGATAATTTACTTAATATGTTAAATAATTGCGTAGATACGGAAATTTACGTTTCTGTACAGTACCCTTAAAGTCATTATCATTAGAAAATGAAACAATCCATTTTATTTATAATCTTAATCTGCGCCTAGATACGAATTTTAATCAAAGTCGTTAGAGCTGATGTTGAGAAAATCGATTTCTTTTCTCTTGCCGCCCTTTATTAAACTACTCTTAATTTTAGGGTTAAAACAGACACATAGACATATGGCATTCCAAAAGCCCCTTTTGAGGGTTTGGGGTGTCATGAAACGTCGACATTTTCCGGTCGCAATACTTTATCTCAAGTGTTCGAAAAGTTAAAAAATATATACACTTAGGTATAACTTGAAAACGGTTTGTTTTATAAAAATATGTTTCAAGTAAAGGATATTCATTATAAATAAATCTATATGTATGCAATGATAATTAATTTCATATCTCAAAGACTTACGGAGATATAATTAAAAATTAGAGTTTACGCATCAGACCGGAATCCTTAAAGTCATTGTGACGAAAAATTGAGAGTAGCCATTTGGTTTGTAATATTGATCAAAGCTTAGGAATTAAATTTATTCAAAATCATTAAAGCCGATTTTGATAAATCTATTTCTTCTCTTTCCTCCCTTTAAGAACCTATTCTTAATTTTAGGTCTGGATATACAATTCCAAAAACTCATCGGGGCAACCCTATGAAAATCCTAAATACCAAGATTTGGCCCAATCGGTAAAATATTTTAGGCTATACTCCAGGTACAGACTGACAGAATTAAATGCAAAAAACCCTTTTTCAGATTCGGGAGATCATGAAACGTCGAAAGTCATCAAAATCTCGAACTCAATTTTTTTAAGCGATCACAATACTTTCTCTACCTGTAAGGTAGCGAAAAAGTAAGAAGTGTGCTTGTGTTCAGAATAGCATAAGCCATTTATAGATGAGATGGAAAACCAAAATTTCGTTTGAAGGTAGATAGATTACCCCATTTAACCAGAAAAAATTTGAACATTTTTAAATGGGGCCTCAGGAAAGGTTGGCAGCTTAATCCCATCCCTTCTTCTTCACCCAAAATTTTATTTCTATTGAGTAAAAACCTTTTTAGATAAGATATAAATTGGAAATTTGGCAAACAAGTAGATAGACATATAAATCTTAAAATATTAAATTTAAGAGTGATTTGGAGAAAATCTGGTGGGGGTTTAAAAGTTCCAAAACTGAAAGAAAAAACTACTTCTCACTGTGGTAGAAAATTGAAAATTGGCAAGTAGGTATTAAAGACATCACCCCAATAACCATAAGAATCTGAACATTTTTTGTTTTAAAATTTAGATCGGGGAATTGGGAGAGGAGAGCTATAAACAAAAAAAATCACTTTCATGTGTTAGTTAGGTAGAAGGACAAATCCAGAAAAGCTAATACTTTTAAAATTTGAAATCTCCGAGGGGTAGTTGTGGAAATGGAACGAGGTGAGGGAGTTGAGGGAGAGACATATTTTTAATTTCCAAAATTAATTAAAATATTTGGTAGTGTGGTAGATACTTAAATCTGGCAAGCAGGCAATGGGACCCACTTCAAATAACCGTAAAAGTTTTAAGTTTCTAACTGTGACTCGAAGATTTAGAGAAAAACGTATGGTGAGTATACAAGTAAAATTTTAAAAAAATAGACGAAGTAAAATATTTAATTTTGGCAGGAATATGGAGGAATCTCACTAAATAATCAAATAAGTTTTAAATATTTTATATTTCAAAGTGAGGACGTTTCAAAATAATTTCCAAAACTAATGGAATAAACTAACCTAATTCTACCTGTGTGTTAAAATTTAAATTTTCTAACACATTTAAAGTACTTTTTTTTCTGTTTTTATTTCTCCTGCAATATTTTCCTAGTCCAATATTAAAATTTATGTTTCTCGGTATTTTCTTTCTATTTGTAGTTGTCATTTATCTTCCTACCAAATTTCAATTTTCTACCTAAACTGAGAAATAATTGTTTCTATTAGTTTTGGATATAGTGATTTCCCCATCTCATTTTCTTCAACTCGTTTACTAGATATTTTAAATTTTAAGATAGGCCTAATTGGCTTATTTGGAGTTGTTTCTTTACTTGTATGGCAAATTTTACATTTCTACTTCATCTAAAAGGTGATTTTCAACCATACCCCTCCCATATCCTGAAGCCTGATTTAGAAATTTTAGATTTTTAGAAAATTTTGTTTAAATGGGTTAATCACTTTTTATTTCCTGCCAAATTTCAATTTTTAGACTCATCTAAAAGTTATAGCCATTTCTGAAAAAAAAATCCACTTATTTTCTATTTGTTTTTTATCAAATTTCAGTTAATTTAAAAAGTTTTAAACGTAGTTTAGTGGTAAGTTCATATTGCACAAACTTGTTTATATGGTATTTCTTTAATTTATTGTTATTAATTTTAAGTAACTAAATACGTAATTCTTTTAAAACAAAAATTTTAAAATTAAATTGAATGAATTCCTTATGATGAAATTGTATTCACTATTAATGAAAAATCAATAATATATATATATATATATTGTTTTATGAATCTTTATTAAAGTAAACAAAGTTGTATGCCATATGTCAAAATAAGAAAATCGAGATCTTATCTTATGATTTACGTGGTAAAATCTATAATATTAAAAAATGCCATACACACGTATCTAATAACGACGTTCCCCTGCGGGGTAGGCAATAAACTGTGCATGTAACTCAAAAAAAACCATTATGTACACATTCCATCTTCACTAAATTCCTCTATTTTAGGACACTCCCTTCACTTCACTAACATCGATACGCCGAATCATACTTTCTCTCTTATTCTTAAAAATATTAGTGTTCCTCTTTTTCACAAATTATCTACAACATTTAGCCACCTCTTGCATGAGCAACCCTTTGCTTTTGATTCAAACTCATTCTCTCAACGTGCCCAAACCAATGTAAGACGCTTCTTTCACATTGCCCTATTGGATTCCCTTGCAAACCTTACTCCTTCAGCATCCATTCATAACTGACTTTCTCCACGTCTATTTCTTAGATTTTTCATTCAAAATGGTATTTATGTATAGATATATATTCAGAAGATTTTTCGTACTTACCAATTAACTAGAAAGAGGTAATTTAGTGAAACTGTAAAAAAAATATATATATATATATACATACTAAACTTATTTATATTCTTAATATATACTGTTTAGTATAAAATACATTTGTTTTATATCTAACCTGATCACCAAGAAAAAATATAAAATTAAAATCCAAAGATAAAATAAAAAAGCAGTTTTAACTTGAGCTCTAAAGAGTAATATTACAGGAGATTATCTTAAATTGTTGGAAAAACCTGTAAATGTTCTAACTTTTGAGCACGAAACATCTTGATCTAAAAACTGCATCCATTTCAGCGTCAGTATGTTCAATAAGACTAATCAATTTGGGTTCCGTTGTTAATTTCATTGTTAGTTTCCATTCTCTCGTTAGGTTTATACTTGTGCATTTCCTTAAAATTAACTCCGCTCGTTTCGTGTTATAAACTCAGTTGTAGCAATGTTAATAGCCAACTAGGAGAGTCCATATAGTATAAATAATACTTCTCAAAATATATAACACCTTTGCTCCAGCTATGTTTTGAATCAATTTATCAGATTTGTATTGGTTATATTTTAAGGTAAAATGTTGAATTTAGTTGAGACTGTAAAACTATTACACATTTTCTCATAAATACGAATTAATTATACTATTATACTAAAAATAAATAAATTGAGAGTCAGATGAAAGTCTAGATATTATAACCAAGAGTATTTTTTTTTAGAATCTATTATGTATCTGTGTGTGTGTGTGTGTGTATTTAAGAATCTGTATATATGTGTGCGAAGTTGTGTGTACGTATGTGTGTGAATAATTGTGTTGGTATATACATCTATTATGTATGTGTAGTATGTATTATGTGTGGGCGTCTAAATTGTATATATTCAGTATGCATGCAAATGTTATGTATGTAAGCATCTTCATGTCTACCTTTTATATATTATGTATTTATGTCACCACCCTGAGTACAAGATTTATTTAACTAAAAAAATTAATAATTTTGAGTTAGTGACACATAAAAATGTTCCATATTATATTCTCTCTAGTCATATAGGTCTACTATAAAAATATATCCAACTTATATTCACTTTTAGCTTACTAGCGTTGTTAAGATAATTTTTCACACACCAATTTTTAGATGGCGACAGTTAAAACTAGTGTATTATTTACTATAAGTAAAACTGTAAACTGTAGAACTATAGAGTACGTAAACCTTAAATATTATGCTCTGTGTTTGGATTATATTTGAAATAAACACCATTTTCTCTCTTATTAATTCATCGCTAAGTTTGTGTTACTATATTGCTATTAGTAGTGAACTAGGTGTATAAATAGCCCTCATAGTGAATTAGTTGCCATTACATTTTTCATTGAAAGGAATGATTGATCACACCTCTTCCATTATCCTTTAAGGAAAGTTTATTTTCCATAATATATTTTTTAAACTTAAAATTTCTAACAAACTTTACAAAAAGCCAACTATTGACACTTTGTTTTTAGACACCATAATTTAAGACTTCGTAACTACAGTTTGTTATACAAATTCGTTCTAAGCCACATTCATTAATATATGAGAATCTTAGATAACAAACAATATAGTATTTCAATTTCAAAATCTTCAGTACCAACACCAAATAAGGTTTTGTAAAATAATTTATTCAGTGCCATAATCTTCCTTAACGATACACCGTTAACGTAATTAATAGTGTAAATCCAAAACGGGAAGTAATACATGGTATAGAATATTAACATATGAGTAACCTTAAGATATGTATCTGTGTTTTGTCCAGGTGGATGAAACATTGAAAAAACGCATTATTAATTATTATCATATTAGAATGGACAGCTTAGTTTACTTGTATTATACAAATTGGCTGGCCTTAAAACTAATTTAGTTCTGTGTTTCCTCTAAATTAAATTACTGAGCACTATGATCAAAGAGAATTCAATAAAATAATGCTTCATATCAAATACAACATACCCAGGCACCATAGGAACACTCGCTTATTTCTTATCATATTCCCCCACATTACGTCTAGTTTAAAATCAATCGCAATCACTGTGTCCTCACTTTGTTACTCAGGTCACCATTGTGCCAATGTGACACGTTAGTTCAATATCAAATGTATCATAACCATGGCGTTATTAGGAATATATTAATAAATTAGGACAGTTCTATTTTTCCTAATGATGATTAAGCTATTTTTTGTACAATACATTTATCATGCGTTTAAGAATATGTTACTTTTAGCATTTTTAAACCTACCCTAGTGGCCTCACTCTGCCATAGGACTCGCATTTCACGTGGTTGCCATTGATGGGGTAGGTCGGGGTTTGTAACCCGGATAGTGGGTTTTCACATTTGCTATATTGCTGTGGTTTTCCCATCCCTACTCTGAGTTGATGCAGGTGCACTTCCTCTAATATACTCAATTCATTTTTACTCCTTGAAATATATGTTTAATTAAGCACTTTTTGAAATTAATAAATGTAACAATTTCATCATTTTAGCTGCTATTGTATTCATCCGCTAGTTGTGTACAGGTATTAAGTATAGATATGTCGCTTTTAACCATTTAAATCCTCAAAATATTCTGTTCAAACCAGTAACAACAAAAGCAGTCACCTTGACATATATGGTTATCTTTATTTTCTCGCTATTTTACAGGAAGAGAAAGATTTGTGATCGTCAAAAAAATCGAACTCGAGATTTTGATGAATTTTGACGTTTCATTATGAGCCCCCGAATCAGAAAATTTGTTTTTGAATTTCCGTCTGTCTATCTATACCTTGTACTAGAGCCTTAACAATTTTACCTATCGGGCTAACACTTAGTATCTAGGGTTTTCATAGGGTTGCCCCGAGGGTTTTTTGGAATTGGATACCTAACCTTAGAAACGCTTTCACCCACACAGGGAATCATATAGTCTATGGCATCACGTGCACAATATACATTATTTCGGGGGATTAGGAGGTTGAGGCTTGAATATACACTATATGTGCTGGCGCTAGGCTAAATGGAATAGTCAGCGTTATTGAATCAGACTGTACATGGGGTAATAGAGGCTCGCAGTCAGTTGGCCATGAATATACACCAGATGTGCTGGCGCTAGGCTAGATGGTTAGAGTCAGCAGTTATTGAATCAGACTGTACACGGGGTAATAGAGGCTCGCAGTCAGTTCACCATGAATATTTCACTACTGGGGATGGACTGTGGTTGAATGGGGAAGGGTGTTGGAGAATGAAACCATCCATAAAATATGGCGCGAAACTTTGACTGATAATTAAGTTATTCTTCACTCTGAGCTATGTGAATTTTTCCACCATCACTTTGCCCAGACAAGCTATAAAGTCGAGTCCTCTTACGTTGGAAAACTTCAAAATTGGATTCATTGAAAAGAACATTTTGTTTCACATCACTGAAGTGTTTCAGACCAAAACAGATGAAGTGGCAAAAGTGATTTGAGCTTTTAAAACTATGTTAACTTCTATTTGCCATGTGAAGCGAGTCGTACTTAACAATAAATTATATATAAAATCTATCAACCTCTTCGGTGGCCTTTTGGTCTAAGGTGTTACTCTCGCAATAAGCTAGACTGCCAATTATGGGGAGTTCACGGTTAAATCCCAGTTGGATATACCGAAGGGGGATTTTTGTAAATGTTTCCCCACTTTCTTTCCACACAAATGCGGATACACTTCCTTCAAATTCAACCGTCTTCGTCCCTAACTCATTAGTGTAATGAGTACATAAGCGTGTAACCCGAATAGTTAATAGTACGCGGTGCTGAAAAAATCTATACGGTGAAAAATCAAAGTATAACAAATATTCTTTAAAGTTTGCATGAGCAAGATTAAAATTAATTAAGATATTATAAATTCAAATAAATCCGCATCAGTGATAAAGTTCTATAAATGTCAAGTTAATTTAGTATGATAGTGAAGAATAGGGACATGGAATCCGGTATTCTAATCCCATTCGGGTGTATTGAGGGAGTTTTTCATAAATTTGATTATATTTCCTTTCCTATGTACCGTCTTCATCCCTTCCCCTTTGTAGTAATTTTTATAATATACGCGTACAACTGAAACTGGTAGTAGGGCTGGAAAAAACTTATAAAAAAATAATTTAAATTTTTTTAATTTCTAAAATGAATATAGGCTATCATTTCAAAAAACCAAAGGGAGGAAGGGGGATTTAAAGAAACTGTAACAACATCTATTCATCTTGAGGGGGTTTAGAACACCTCATTTTGGAAAATATACATACTCTTCCCTTCATCCTACCAAGTGACATATTTCATCTTCCAGCTCTTTATATCTACTCACTGTTTCTCTCTCGCTATGGACACAATTCCCTTATCCTACCAAGTGACATATTTCATCTTCCAGCTCTTTATATCTACTCACTGTTTCTCTCTCGCTATGGATACAATTCCCTCATCCAACCAAGTGACATATTTCATCTTCCAGCTCTTTATATCTACTCACTGTTTCTCTCTCGCTATGGACACAATTCCCTCATCCAACCAAGTGACATATTTCATCTTCCAGCTCTTTATATCTACTCACTGTTTCTCTCTCGCTATGGACACAATTCCCTCATCCAACCAAGTGACATATTTCATCTTCCAGCTCTTTATATCTACTCACTGTTTCTCTCTCGCTATGGACACAATTCCCTCATCCAACCAAGTGACATATTTCATCTTCCAGCTCTTTATATCTACTCACTGTTTCTCTCTCGCTATGGACACAATTCCCTCATCCAACCAAGTGACATATTTCATCTTCCAGCTCTTTATATCTACTCACTGTTTCTCTCTCGCTATGGACACAATTCCCTCATCCAACCAAGTGACATATTTCATCTTCCAGCTCTTTATATCTACTCACTGTTTCTCTCTCGCTATGGACACAATTCCCTCATCCAACCAAGTGACATATTTCATCTTCCAGCTCTTTATATCTACTCACTGTTTCTCTCTCGCTATGGACACAATTCCCTCATCCAACCAAGTGACATATTTCATCTTCCAGCTCTTTATATCTACTCACTGTTTCTCTCTCGCTATGGACACAATTCCCTCATCCAACCAAGTGACATATTTCATCTTCCAGCTCTTTATATCTACTCACTGTTTCTCTCTCGCTATGGACACAATTCCCTCATCCAACCAAGTGACATATTTCATCTTCCAGCTCTTTATATCTACTCACTGTTTCTCTCTCGCTATGGACACAATTCCCTCATCCAACCAAGTGACATATTTCATCTTCCAGCTCTTTATATCTACTCACTGTTTCTCTCTCGCTATGGACACAATTCCCTCATCCAACCAAGTGACATATTTCATCTTCCAGCTCTTTATATCTACTCACTGTTTCTCTCTCGCTATGGACACAATTCCCTCATCCAACCAAGTGACATATTTCATCTTCCAGCTCTTTATATCTACTCACTGTTTCTCTCTCGTTATGGACACAATTCCCTCATCCAACCAAGTGACATATTTCATCTTCCAGCTCTTTATATCTACTCACTGTTTCTCTCTCGTTATGGACACAATTCCCTCATCCAACCAAGTGACATATTTCATCTTCCAGCTCTTTATATCTACTCACTGTTTCTCTCTCGTTATGGATACAATTCCCTCATCCAACCAAGTGACATATTTCATCTTTCAGCTCTTTATATCTACTCACTGTTTCTCTCTCGTTATGGATACAATTCCCTCCTTCAAGGCTTACCACGAGCCATCTCTTGGTTTTTAAGTCTAGGACACCAAATGGTGCCTGTGTTTCGAGATCGCCATGGTGACTACCAGCATGGAGGGAAAGGTCCTCTTTTCTGTTCTCTCGTACCATATTAAACCACATGGGCATAAAGTCTTTAGTCTCAACGCATAGTAATGGTATAGGGAAGAAAATGTACTCAGTTGACTTTAGCAAAAATAAAACATTCTCTCTTTGCTTACTAAATATTAAAAAAATTGTTAAAAAGTTACCATTTCATTATTTAATTTTAAAAAGTTATATCTAATAGAACTTAACATTTAAAAATAATGTAATCGGTACTTTCAACACAAAGTCATTTAATGATTTTGTCTATGGAGTAAAAATTTCGAAAGTGGTATAAAGTTACTGCACCCTCATTAGCATGAGATGCTAAAATTACAAGGATGAATCAGAAAAATATACACCATTTGTAGTTCACTTGTCCGAGATTTAAAATTTGATCTCCCTGTCACCGGCAATTCAGTATTTTGTGAACTCGACTTCCTAGACCTTGTGACCACGAGTGCGGGTAATATAAGTACTATTAAATACTTAACGTAAGTGGTATGCGTAAAGAACCTAAACTAGAGGTATAGCACCCACATGAAGGTAGGTAGAGAAAGTTGAAACCACTATTAAAACTCATAAGAGATAAATCCCCTCTTGTTTCACCTCGGTGATGTTCGAACCCAGACCTCCCATGCAACAATGACTAAATACCCATACTAATCTGGAACCACTCTACTGCTGTTATGAACTAAACAAAATATCGTAAGTAAAACAATATGCAAATATCTCACATAAATAAGGGTGCTCAAGCCGAAACTATTTATTTTGATCAACGTTTGTTTGGAAAGCCTTCCACGTAGAACTTCCTCGAACATGGGGACTTAACGAGGTCGGGAAATCATAAATTATTGTATAATGGTAATGAAATAGCTTTTACAAATTAATTCCAGCTATTGGAGCAGACTAGTAGGAACTTCACCCAATAGTTGACGAAGTTGTTTTAAAAGTTCAGATTTACGTCTTTACGAAATGTTGCTTCGGTAGAATCACGTCTATTTGAAGTAGATCAACTTGGGATTTTGTTAGTGGATTTATTTGGGGCTATTGAAGCTTAAAATTTCAAAAACTTTATTTAAAATAACTTTAATAATTTGTACCACAAGTTATAGTAGAAACCTTTATTTTGTTATGCTAGCTTTTTTAAGGAAACATTGCCTAAAGCTGATCTTTAAAGTATTTTCAGAGATAAATAGACTGGTTTAGGAGTTTATTTAGATGATTTGAATAAAATGAGGTACAATGCTTAATTTCTAATTAAGTATATATTTTTAAAATTAATCCTAAATAAATGCTATCAAAATAGTTGTAGCAGTGAAAGTATGAGCAAAATCTTCAGCCTGTCCGCTAAAGTAGTTGTTTTAAACCTGGGGTACGCGTACCCCCGAGGGTACGCAAAAACATTTTAGGCCTAATTTAAAATATATCATATTTATATATTTCTTATTTAAAACGGTTTATTTACAAATTTATTTTGAGTATGGTTCATTTTATTTATTTTAGTTGTAGAATATATAAAACTTGCGTTTTGCACCAACAACTTTGGGGGTACCAAGTTGGAGGTACACTGGGTGAGGGGGTACACAAATTATTAAAGTTGAATACCACTTCTCTAAAGCATGTTATATAAAATGTTAATTTAACATTTGTTCTAAGAGCCACATTGGTGGTCACATAGTCTAAGCCAACACTCCTGCTAAAGTAAAAATTTACATTGACGAAGGGTCAGTGTTCTAATCCCAGATGGTTACAAACTTAACAAGAGGTTATTTTCCCATTAAATTGTTTCCTACCCTCCCTCCACCGAGTATATTTATTTAAATTTTACCATGATTATCTCAATCCCATTAGTGAGTATATACATATACAATCCCGTATGAGTATTAAAACCCGATAAAAATATTTTTTTATTTAAAATGACAGTTTTTCAAAAGTTGTATTAACTATTTTATCTATTAGGTTGGTATGAGAAAGGTAGTTTGGAGGAAATGTACTCACAACACTTAGATGTTATGGGAAAACTACAGTAATAACTTACATTTCAAAACCACTCGCATTATACCCGGCCTGGACTTAAACCCAGATCTCAGAGGCTGGGATTTTAATATGTTTTGTTTCATCAATTATAGCAACAACATCCACATCGGTGACCGCGTAGTGTGAAGCGTCATTCTCCTGTTCGACTTGATTGCAGATGATGAGGAGATTGGGGTTCTAATCCTACTCGGATATACTGAGGATATTTTTTCCTAAATGGTTTCTCAAACTACCTCCACGCGAATGTATATACATTTTCTTTTAAAGCCCAACCATTTTATTCCTACTACCTAAGTGTAATTAATATATGTATTTGACCCTAATCATTAGTAATACAGGTAAAATAAAAGCCTAAATCACTACTGTTTACAATATTTTAAATTATTATTAGCATTATTATTACTAATATTATTATTATTGGTCTATTAAAAATGTAGCCAACTCTCCACAAATGAAAATTAGATTAGTATTTAAGGGATGAACGAAAGTGCAGTATTTTTTTTAACTCTATTAAAATTATGATTATTGTATTTATTGTTATTTTGTTGTGACTGATATTATTTTATGACGAAACTAATTATATATTCTCTTGTTTTTCAGGTAAGTCTTCGTTGATTGTTCCCTTCGGACAAGACCCTTACAATGTAAGTACTCTTTTATTTCAGCAAACTATTGGAAACAAATAAGTTTTATGACAGAATATGTTTTGAAAAGTGGACTATCGAATGGTGACATGACAGGTAAACATTTGGCTTTGATTGGGGAAGGCCCGTATCACCGGGCGATTGGGCTAAGGTGTCGACATCATCTGCTCTTGTTCACCGTTGACTGAGGGTTTGGGTGGCGTCCATATCTCGGCCCTGCACTTGGAATTTTTTGTTTTCTACTCGCCCTCTACGCGAAAGTCAAAAATTCCTCATCCTTAACCCGGTAGTGTAAATATGCATACAACCCGTTAAATATAGTAGGACGCCGTGAGAAGAAAACTGGTACAACAAAATCGCACAAACTTTCTCACGTTGTGTATTTCACCTTGGAACAAAATTTTCAAAAATAGTATCTCAGTAAACTACACTTATGTAAGATTTATTTAGGAAAGCAAACACGTAATCTGGGTAATCACAATAAACCTTCTTCCTATTGACATTTTAAACAATATTGTTCGAATGTTTTTGACACATTTCAAATTTTCAAAAATAAATTATTCGTAAACTAATGATAATCTCCAACCAAGGCTAGACGGGATGTTCTTATTATCCAAGCACATCGAACTGCGCCCAAGGTTACGTTTTCAAGGCATTGTTTTCCGAAACTAGACTAATAATGAACAGTCATTGTTAATTTATGTAATAATATACTAGCTTCGTCAATTCTGACCGACTTATGTAATCGGTTCTCTAGTGAAACAATCATATATCACTATTATATTCATTAAAATTCAAGATCAAGTACGTCAATATATCCTTGAACTGTTCAACCAGTGACTATTTCCATCAGGGTTAAACAAAACGATTATAAACTCGGACTTGTTTTCAAACGCACCAAAATTGCGAAGCGCTAGATAACAATTATTAGTGATCTCATAAACTTTAAAATGATTTAAGTTTCACATATATCTGGTAAACGCACTTTCATAGGGGACTACAATAAACACATTTTTGTCTACCGTTAATAAAATTATATTATAGCCTATAAATTAAAGCAATTAGAGCTGGTGTCTGACAACTTAGCTCAATTGGCAGCGTGTATGTCTATTGCGCTAACGGTCCCGGGTTTGATTCATGGCAGACTGAAAAAACTATCATTAGTGAAATGTGGGTTTCCCCTTTCACATTGATGAATTAATAAACTGGGGCTGGAGGTTGTGTTTTTTCTATATATAGTTAGTTTATGTCACGTGCGGATCTAATCAGTCGGTTCAGAAAGTGCACGTTAAATACCTTAAATAAATAATAACTTGAGTTGGAGAAGTTAATTCGTGTTTGGGTAAACTGATCCCCGCAATATCGCAGTCACACTGTTATATTATTTTTACTTTCTCATCTAAAGATAGAGTATTTTAACAGTGAACATTTTTGATCTTGTGATTAAAATGAATCTTAACGTTTTATGTAACCCCAATTCCAAAAAAACTACTCAATGCTATCATTCTGTCTATCCTCTAGTCTCTCTGTCGCGGTTTCACTGTCACTATTTTGGAGTGACCCAGCCCCAAATTTTCGTAAGTTAGACTCCTTTAAAAGCTATTTAAAGTAGTATTTTAGAGTAGTTTTGGGATTTTTTAAAAATCTCAATGCTCTTAAAAGCCATTTAGAGTAGTCCTCCTTTGTGAAGTTTTTGAAATTTGGATGCTTCTAGAAGCTATTTTAAATAGTCCTCACTCAAACTACTTTTTAATTTATATTTTCTAAAAGCTAAATGAAGGAATATTTCCCTGAATGTATTCTAAAATTTGGATGCTTATAGAAACTATTTATAATGCTCCTTTCCTGAATTTTTCTCGAAAATTGAATTACTCAAAAATCTATTTGAAGCGGTCTTGACCCAACATTGTTTTGAAAATGGGATATTCTTGAAAGCTACTTGGAATGGTCCTCTTCTATAAATTTTTTGAAAATTAGATGCCTCTAGAAGATATTTTAAGTGGTGTTCCACAAACAAATTTTTGGAAATTGAGTGATTTCACAAATTATTTGAAGTGATTTTCACGTGAAAATTCTTCAAAACTAAATACATTAAGAAACTATTTAGAGTGTTCCTTGAATGATATTTTCTGACAGTTAGTTTCCTCTGGAAGTTATAGGAAGTGATATTTTCTGGCCAATTCAAAAAAAATTGAATGCATCTAGCAGTAATTTGGAGTTTGGTTTAAGGCCATCTTTCAGATTCATATTAGATAATATCAGAGTATTTGAAATATATATAAGAGGGGCAGATTTGTTCCGGGGTGGGGGGTCCCAAATTATTTTAAGAGTGGGGTAGTTCTTCCATGTCCTTTTCTATTTTTACACTTCATTTTGTATATCCAGTAAGCTACTATTACAATTACTTGAAGCCTGATCAGCCTTAAATTCTAGAATTTTTTTATTTTTTTTCAAGATTTGTTTTAAAACCATTTTAATTCATTGGTTGCGTTTGGCTCAAGTTGTTATTTTACGTTACCTTAACTTTAAGTGAATCCTGATCACACACTACGTTTCTTTACATTACGTGAACGTTTAGTTGATCGTGACGGTATTAGCGACCTTTCTTTCTTTCTTTCATTATGATCCCTTTCAATCCGTCCCTTTTCATGTTTCTCTCTTGCCCTGTCTCCTACCCACTCCATCCCTGCATCTGCGCATGCGCACAAACTCTTTGTTCTCGACCACCAGGCATCCTGAAAGTAATATTAAACCTGGAGATTAGTTGAGAGATAAACAACATGACGGCCTACTTGCACGCTAATTAAAAACTTGGCTGTTAAAAATATTTTCATCAAATATTTTCAAGATTTTCAATTTTTTTTTATTTGTTTATCTTTGACTTGCATCACTTCCCCCACCCCCGCCATCATTTTACAAGTTACATTATTAAAAGTCTTTTTTTTTTACATAAAATAAATTAACACTGCGTGGTGACTAATTATTTTTTCACGTTTATACTGGATTAATATTCGTCGCTACGAAATATAAGATTATCTGCAAAGATCGCCAATTTATATTTAAAGTGGATGGAGTGACACTCCCAATTTTATTTGGTGTGTTTGTTACTCGCTACTTAAATTAGCTAGCCGAAGTACATCGAATAAAGCCTGAAACACAGACTACGTATCCATAAGATACTTAACGGTCCTCAACATTTCCAATCACAGCTACACTACACAGTCCGTATCATTAATCATATGACTATGACAACCATTGAGAAATTTGGTAGCATAATCCAATAGAACGCCTCGAAAGAAAATCATCTGATAACAACAACCTATTTTGGAGAAATATACTGTAAATGTAGGTTAAGTATGATTACAATAAATATATACAATTAACCTTTTTACATTCACTTAGTATAATAGGGTCGGTATCTGAAACCATATGGTATTTAATGATAAAAAAAACAGTTCCTTTAGATTAGGTATTCTACAGGCCATACAGAATTATATTAGAAGGGGAGTTTTAACTGTCCCTTAGGACAGAATTTTCAAAATGGACGCCATGTTGTGTGAAAAAACCAAACATTTCTTAATTTATTTTAATATTCTCAACATATTCAGCTTCTGAATGATACACAGTATAATATACTTGTATTCTTAGTACATTAATAAAGGCTTTTCAATAAGGTATAAATGACACTTAAATAGTATTGAAAAATGTATTTGATAATCATGAAATTAAATGGTTTGGATAGAAGCAAACATCAACTGTTCTTATTAATCTATTCGCATATATGCAACAACACTTGTAATTCAGTCATACTCCATGACATTTTCTTCAGTAGATGTGTTGGTGCAGTTTTCACTGTAGTTGGTACATAGAACAGTGCATCTAAATCCATTCCACTGGCAGGAACAACTTATTTTACATGCTTTTTTTTACACGAGCACTTGACTAGTTCTCAGCAAGCATCCCAAATTTGTGGAAGTTTTGTCCAAATTGGCATCTAGTGTTTATTCTGCATATTCCACCCCCAATTAACTTGTGAAGCAGGGACTCCTTCCCTGTTCAAAGCTTATCCCCAAACCTGGCCTGCTTGATGAGATGCGCGTAGGCTATGAATCTTCAGAGCACCCAGGGTGGGTGGCAGATTCTGCAATGGAGTACGTTTTGCAAAGAGCAATTTATTAGAGTCATTTAGATTTACAACACTCCTGTTATTACAGTAAAGCTGTATGACATATTTCTCTAACTTATTTATTACCTCTTCATACAATGATTTCAATGGGTGTGACAGCTCTTTGAAGGCATCGGCTACATCTGGATTCAGCGTATAGCCCGAACGGATAGTAAGACGCGGTGCTAAATATTATATTATATTATCACATCTGGATTCGACTGCCCGATTTTACAAGTAGAGATTTTCCCCCTATACGAGAAAGAGGATACAGTTTCACAGCCACTGAATGAATTATATTCTCTCAAAGCTACTGACATTCCTCTCCCAATTTTTTGGCCATCAAATTAATGGGAATGTGTCTATGAGCTTTGCCCACTGCGTACGAAACCCATAGCTATTGTAGACCAAGGTTTTTAAATGTGAAATTGAAATAAATGGCAAGAATCATTACATCAGAGTCTACTGTAAGTATGAGAACATTGTGGAACCCATTTTCCGCCATATATTTGACATGTAAAAGAATTTTTAATGCTTCAAGAAAGAATTTATTCTCCGAAGTTATTAATTACATCAGCAGCTGTGAAGTTTTCTAGTGCATGTGTATCTAAGAGTTTTAAAAGTCATTCTTTGTTTTGTGCATTCCTAAGGATGTCCTTCCAATTTTTAGGGATCTTTGTGGTTGGTCTAATTCCGCAGCCTATGCCTGAACCCCTGATGTCATGCACTGAATTCTTGAGGCTATCAGCAGAATAACGATCCCAAAGCAAATCCACTCTTTTGGAGGACATATCTCGAAAATTTCTAGTAATATGTTGAATAAATTCCTTGTAACATTATCCACCAAAATTTAGCAAGGTTCTTGGTAGTAATAAGTGGATAAGTGCATCTCCATTATATACTATGCCAGCACATATTCCCGGAATAACTGGTACGTGATCGATGTTTTTTTTTTCTGATATGTGAATTATGTCCGAATTATTACAGTGTCTCATTTCTCCCATATAAGCAAGGAATTGTGGAGTAGTTTGGTTTTCATATCCGAAAAAGATATCCATGTTTAACATTCTTGTCTGACTAACAATGAAACATCGCTGGACAATGCTAGGTCACATTTCAAAGTGTTTATTTTGGAAGTTCGGCTTGGTTGTTTTTTATGAGAAGAAAATAGGTTCTTCGTGGCTGTTTGGTAAATAGTGTCGGACAGTTTCTTTGTTTTGTTGAAGAGGCGTTCCTCGACGAAGTTTACATACATTATTATGCCGGTAGTTTTATTTCCTGACAAAAGCAGCATTTATTCTAGTCAATAGCTTGTTTATTGGGTATTATTGTCTCTAAAGCCAAAGGTACAGCAACGGTGTCCCCTTTGAACAACTTGCAAGGCATTTTCACTTCCTTTGCACTGTCACTCTACCATAAACAGAAGAGAGAATATAAATATAAAACTAGAATAGCTATTATAAAAAAACATGTATATTGACAAGTATTATACTATTGACATAATACCATTTAGACAGACTTCCACGCACAGCTAGAACAATTATTTACGGTGTCCAGTTTGGCGGTTAAACTACACGACGGCCATCTTGAAAATTCTATCCTAAGGGAGTTTTTTTTGCCCCCCTTCTAATATCATTCTTTATAGCTTGTATAACTATTCCAAAAAAATCGTTTTTATCATTAAATGCCTTAAGGTTACACATTTTATTGTGGGCCTACTAGTATTCTGTATGTAAATAAAGCAACAGATTATTTTACTCCCATTGGTGATTTAATTTCGATGCGCACGCACGTATTTTCTTAACTGTGATTGGTAGCCCGTTTAGTCGTACTCTACGGAGTGAGTAGTAAGGACTTAAGGATAAGGACTTTGCGGCCGGACCCATCTGCTACTATGGTATCTATCTCATACGAACCACTATAAAACTTATAAAAAATTAAAACGTGATTTATTTAATCATTTTAATTCGTGTACATGCTATTTTCATTTCAAAAGAAAGGATAGCCTAGAATATAAATTCCAATCTAAAGGCCAAAGATAAATTGAGTATTATAATAGAGTGACCCGTGTTTATGGTTTGGTTGATTTGTATTCATATTAGTTATAAAAAAAAGTGTTTCTTTGGTCAATGAAAATTGTACAGGTAACGTTACACATATTTATTTAATTTGAGCTTCCATTTACGTAGCCTAGATTATGTATTGATACAAACCTATTACTACTCTAATTAAAAGACAGTTCGCACTGCAGAGTAGCAAATGAACATAGCCTTAAAAGTAAAACTAATGTTTATTGGTTGGTATGGGTATAGTACTAAATAGGACTTATGAATTGAAACCCACCTAGCATTGAAAAAATTGGATGCATATCTAATACAATCAACAATTATTTTAACGAGTTCGTCTCAAAGGAGTGTATTTTTCATACCAACAATCGATTTGACCCCAGTAGACCCTGACATGCCTTTTATTTTAAGACTGAGGCAGTTCCCAGTTAAACTAGCGTTCTCAATGATTATTTATAAGTCACGAGGTAAAATATTAGATATAGTTGGTATTTATCTGCCCAAACCAGTCTTCAGCCATGGCCAGTTGTATATGGCTTTTTACAGGGTGCGAAGCTCAACAGACGTAAGTGCTAAAGTCTTTGGAGGATAAAATCAGGAGGCACTGATACCGAAAAACCCCACAGCATTCACAAAATCATAAAAAAAATTTTTAATGTTTTATTTACTAAAAATGAAATTAATCTAGTTAATTTGCACTTTGACCACTTTTACTTAATATAAATACGTGACAGAAATATAATTTTATAACAAGCTATCCTAACCTAACTAAACCTAACCTTTCATGCCTTTACATTCTACAAATATAAGGTTAGGTTTTGTTAGGTTGGGTAATATTGACATCAGCCTGTCATGGACAGGCTTAAAAACTAGTTGTATAGTAAAATACCAAATATCGACTCCTCGGCTAGTTGTTTGTAATATTGTAGTTACCTTGAAGTCAAATACCATTCAAAGCGAACAAAGAACTTAAATTTAAGGAAAATAGCAAGGATAGCCTTTCATAATACATTATTTAATATTGTTAATATTTCATTATATCAAAGACTAGGATGATACATCAGCATCACTAAATGAATAGTAAAAAATTACTCTTATCTGCTTTGTAAGTTTTTAAAATTCATTTTAAACCATTTATTTACCCAATCATATGTGTAAGTAGAGCCCATTTGTTAAAGTGAGCCCTTAAATAACCAGTGTTCAATGTTTGCCTCATAAGCAGAAGTTAAATGTCAGTCTACCCCGTCCTTTATCTTTGGCTCCAACGTGTTTATGGTGAAAGGAGATATAGGCCTAGCCCATTCACATTAACTTTTCCTTTTTATAACAGTTAAATAGGTATTTAAAAAAATTGTTCAGTATTGATCCGTCTCCACCTCACAAATATAGTTGTCAGCTCTACAATTAATAATCATACTCGTATAGTCTACATCATTTTTAAAAAAGTTACAAAACATATCCACAAGGTGATCAAATTCAAAGTGTTTCTTAATAAATGTATAGCCCGTATCGGTGGTCACATGGTCTAACACGTTAATCTAGTGTTTGAATGGATTACCATTGATGAGAATATTGGGGTTCAGTTGCGTGTAAGTATTTTTTTCATAAATGGTTTCCCCTCTACCTTGTCGCCAATGTGGGTACCTTTCCCCTATAATTTAAACTTCCTCATCACTACTTCATTAACTTAATAACTTAGGCCTATATTTATTGCCTAAATGGACAATAAGATATGGCGGAAAAAACAATCTTTAGCTGTCCGAAAAGGCGAAACTACCGTGAACGGACTGTACTAGAGATTCCCGAGTCATCCTGAAAAATATTCTCAAGCCATACTTTTGACCCTGTTCTTTTTTCTTTTCGTTTTTCTCCCTTCCTTGAGACCTTCTTATTCTTTTCTTTTAAATCCAGATGGAAATGTTCTCGTGGTATTTCCACTTTAAAAAGGAAGAGGAAAAGGAGGATTCTGAAGAACGTATTGCCACTTCCTCTCTAACTTTCCGATGCCAATTTTTTGTTTTTGTTGTTGTTTTTGTCTGTGAATTCTGCAGGGTGTTCACCAATTTGTGAAGTCGTGTGAAAACATTTCCCTCGTTTTATAGAAGCAGTCGCAAACAGTATGTTGTTTCAGATTTTATTTTTTGTTCTTTATCAAGTTGGATAAATCTAATCGAGTTTCGTATATTGTGTTCCTTGAACGCACTGGATTAGTTTGACCCACTAGCTTAATGAATTGGATTTACTTTAATTTATCATCAGGAATGGCCAAACGTTTATTTATGCGATTGACTTAGTTCATTAACGTTGAGGATTAACTTAGGCTACACTGCTCTCCTTTTGTGGTAAACCTGGTATATCCAGAGATCATGACTCTCTCTTTGTGTGCAACGTTGGTATAACTAGGCTACGCCACTCTATTTTCATAGAAAACCATGGTATATATAGGCCACATCATTCTATTTTCACAGAAAACTTTGGTATATATAGACTACACTACGCTAATTTCATGTAAAACCTTAATATAACTAGGCTACACTGCTCTCTTCTCGCTGGAAAGCTTGGTATGTCTAAAATGCACTTCTCTCTTCCTGCTGGAAACCTTTGTATACTTAGAATGAATTACTCTCTTCCTGCAGGAAATATTGGTATACTTAGTCTGAATGGCTCTCTTCCTGCTGGAAACACTGGTATACATAGGCTGAATTTATTTCTTCCTGCTGTAAACATTGGTATACGTAGTCTGAATTGCTCTCTTCCTGCTGGAAACACTGGTATACATAGGCTGAATTTCTTTCTTCCTGCTGGAAACACTGGTATACATAGGCTGAATTGCTTTCTTCCTGCTGGAAACATTGGTATACATAGGATGAATTGCTTTCTTCCTGCTGGAAACATT
>CABFWB010004566.1:0-43760 GCA_902151455.1 Timema bartmani
CCATTCTGGTCTAGGTAGGTGTTGTCCTGTATTTAGTATAGCACCACACTTGAGACGTACTAAGTCTGGCTATGAAACTGACCAATTTAATAGCCTTCATCGGTGGGAACGTGGACCAGGTTGTCAGTCTCGCATGGTCTGGTTTGATGGTGACGGGAAAGTCAGGGTTGGAATTCTGACCAGGTGTTTTTTAGTTAAATGATTTTTCAATCCTTTTTACCACAAATGCTGGTATATTTTCTCTAAACTCAACATTTCTCATACCTTTACTGCACGCTTAAATATTCGTTTAGCCTGGACAAGCAGTAAGACATGAAAACAAATAAATAACAGTTTAACCTTCTGTGATAGGATAAATTGTCAGTTTATGGTGAGGATATACAGAACGTGAGAAAAGGGGAATGCTTTTTGCAGTTCTTATAACAATTTTTTTTATGAAATAAATTAACAAAATATTCCTTCAATACCAACATATTTTTTAATTTTCTTTACATGGTGATAATAACAGTTCTTGAATATCTTTAATCAGCATATTAGCATTTGATGACAAACCTTTTAAATGAAGATAAAAAAGTTGTCACTAAATTCCAGGACGCCTTTGACAGATATTCAACTGTTGATACCACCATGTGAAGAAAATTATATTCTATGTTTTTACTGGAGCAATATTTTATTTATTTTGGCCAACAAATATTTTGCTATAAAAACTGCAAAAATACTGGCCTTAACTCGCCTTCCCTGGATCCCCAATAGCACAAATATTAAACTGGAGGTAGAATTAACTACCGTAATCATTAATATATGAAAAACCACCCCATTGCACCCAGTCATGATTCAAAGCCCGACCTCTCCAGCTAACGCTTTTATCGGTGGTTCTCAACCTGTGGTAACCATATCCCCACGGGTACGCTGTATAGCTATTAGTAGTAGGCCTACGCGAAAATTATTTAATAATCCCGAATTCATGTTTTTCTAAGCTGAGCTTTTTTTAACCTAATTTAAGAAAATAAAGTTTTCTAAACATGTCCTGTGTTTTAATTAAGTATCGTGAGTAATATATTCATTCAAATATAAGTTTATTATTTTTATTAAGGTTTATCCTCGCTCTCTTAAGTTACAAATACATTTTGACTAAGTTATATTTGAAGTTTGAAACATATTTGACTGATATAATATATTTGTGTGTATTGATTTTTATAGTTAGACATGTAAAAAATAACAAATTAGGCTTGAAGAAGTGTTTTAGTCAAAATAATACAATTACTTCCTGAATGACGTAATCATGATAGTTTAAAAACAAGCACTAGTACTACAGTGAAAAAGACTTTTGGTTAGTTAATTTATTTAAAAATAATCAATCAATAAACACATTAAAAATATTGGTGTACTAGAAATAAGCGTGTATAAAAAAGGTTGAACGCAGCCATGTCCAAAAATGATTTTTTATTATTTTTATGATTTTTTTTCTTTTGAGACAAATCAATGTAAACTAGTTCCTCATTCAGATTTCAATTTTGGGACTATTTAAACGGAACGTTTCAGACAAAACGCTGGAGGAATCATTTCTAATGGGACAACGAACCTGTCGAAAGATATAACTCCTAATAATAGCAACCATGAGGAGGTAAAATTCATGGCCTTAATTCATTTGGCCATCACTGCGGGTAAATGATGTTGAAATTACATTTTTAATTTAGGCCTCACCCAGGTAACATTTTAATTATATAATTTGATATTTTATTAGAAATGTATTATTTGATGTCTCTTTTACCCTCATGTTTTATCTCCCTCTTGCAGATCGTTGTACTCGCCCTTTTTGTGTGCTCCTTCGCCGCTGAGTTGGAGAAGAAGGGAGAGGCGGAGAAATCCGTGGACAAGCGAGGCGTTCTTGGCTTGGGTTACGGCTACGGTGACTACGGTGGATACGGTGGATACGGTCACGGTCTGAGCTACGCCGCTCCCTTAGCTGTCGCCGCCGCCCCCATCGCCATCGCCGCTCCCGTGTCCACCGTCTCCAAGGTCAGCTACGGCACCACCCACCTGGGAGGTTACGGTTACGGCCTGGGAGGATATGGTCTTGGCTACGGCTACGCCAGCGCTCCCCTGTACACCGCCCCTGCCGTCACCAAGGTGGCTTACGCCGCACCAGCCCTGAGCTACGCCTCCCCTCTGGATCACGGTTTCGGCTACTCCGGGTTGGGCTACCACGGACTCGGCTACTCCGCTCCTTTGAGTCTGGGTTACGGAAGCTACGGCTACCATCATTGAGAGCTTCTACTGTTTTCAAATCAACGTTTAGTGTCAGACCCATAATCATCATCATCATCATCGTCTTCATGACAAACCCTTACAAACACTTGCAATTGAAAATAACTGCGTAAAAAAAATCAAATTTGTTTTACAAATCCTAACTTTTTTGTTAGCATCAATTGACATTTATTCATTGGAATGCACAGACCTAGAAAGTATCACCAAAAAACCGCTTTATTCATATTGAATACTTTTTTGTTGAAAACAAGAGATTGATGAATATAAAAAAATGCACCAAGCGTTTTTATAGCTTTAAGCTGGTGCTAAAAAAAATCATTTACTGCTATCATACATTCTATTTATTAATACTCCAACTACGTTCCTGTGTCAAAACAATGAACTATACTTCGGTAATATTTCTATTTAATTTTTCGTTTAATGCACCATGTGATTTACATTTCTTGTAAGAAACTAAAATTATTTCATTTGTTTGAATAATTCTAAGGAGTACCATCTTTATCACCATTCATATATTTTACTAAAGTTATTGCATCATAGATAGGCAATCTTTATTTCTCACATGTTTAATACAACTAACAACATCAGTATTATACATTTTTTACTGTAGAATAAATGGCAAATCAAACAAAGTGTGTTTTTTTCATTTAAATGTATTGTAAGTTAAAACATCCTACAATATAAATCTAAATGGCTGTACTGTACATAAAACTCTGCCTCACTCACTCACTCTTCACCATATCTCCTGAACCCCTGAGCCTGGAATCTTGAAATTGTTCAGGTACGTTCCTTTTAGAACATCCATTGTTGGACGTTCCAATTAGAAAGGGTTTGGGGAAATTCAACTCTGAAAGGGGTGAAACGGTGGCTGGAATATTGTGACCGTCAAAAATATGGGCTAGAAGAGCTGGAGAGCTGAAATTTGCCAGGAAGGGAGAGGGATTGCCCCATATGATTACAAAAATCTAGAAATGGGAGATTTTAAAATGGGACCTCAAGAAATGGGGGCTATAATTATAGATGAAATAGGAAATTAAAATTTGACAGACCAGTAGAGATACAACTCCAGATAACTAAATAAATATAGAGATTAAAAAATGTCAAAGTGGAAGTTGGAAATATGTTGCTAGAGGGGTCCAAAACATCGAAGGGAGGGGGAGAATGAGGTTCGAATCTTGGTTGAGTTTATAAGGGTGGTTTTATAAAATAGTTTTACACTTCCCTTCCATGAAAATGCGGGTACATTTCCTCTAAATATAGCCTTCCTATTCCTAATACCATAGTAATTAATACATAAGCGTATAACCCAAATGGGGAGTAAAATGTGGTGATAAAAAATTAATTATAAGATTTAATTTATTTTAATTTATTAATTGCCTTAATTGGTTTGGAATTGACATGGCTATCTCCAAGTTGAACAAAGAGGAACTATAAAAAGGTTGGTAGCCGTATGTTGAACGTCATGATTTGATAGTGCTTTGTTGAAGATTACTCGTACGAGGAATGGGTCGAACTGCTAGTACAGTACGAACACATTACAAAGACTATGTATTAAAGCCAGTAGATCAGTCAATTCTACATAAAAAATGTACATTTCTCTTGCAAAGCCTCTTGATTGATTTTTTATTTTGTACATATATCATCTCGTACTGCACATATATCTTTTGTTAATTTGTACATAAATCACCTGTTCAGATTATACTCATATATGATAACTACTCTATAGGGTATGGAGGGGAAAGAAAGCATTTAAGACGTAATACACCCACATTTGCGTGGAAGAAAAGTGGGAAACGATTTAGGATAAAACACCCTCAGTAGACACTACTGGGATGTGAATCCCGACCCCCAGCAGGCCAGACCAACAAAAGTGCGACACTTTAGACCATTCGGCTACTGAAGTGGGTACAAATAATCTTAAAATATTATTACTATAACTACTATATTTCTGATAAATTCTATGCATGACCCATTTAAAACAAGTGAAAAACTAAAATATTAATAAAAGGGAAACATTAAATATGCCCTTGGTGAAGGAGTTGATTTCGTGCGGAAAAGATTAGCTTGTTCATTTAACACCGTGGTAATTAAATAATAATAATAATAATAATAATAATAATAATAATAATAATAATAATAATACTTAGCACGTCTTTCTACTCGTTTGGGCTATACGCTCATGGCCATTATAGATTTACTGAATAGGATAGGAATTAGAAAGATGTTTTTAAATAAAGTGCATCCGCAGTAGTATGAAGGGATATAAAAAACACAGTGATAAACCACAAGGATAAAAACATCCCCTTTCCCTCGTCCTAGGTTTGCACTTCCACCTCCCCGTCAATTCGTAATATACTGTGAAACTACCACCCTAGACCGTGTGACCACTAATGTGGGTTAAAATACCAACCAAATGTACTCAATTCCTTTGGGTGTGTCAGGCCAAAATCATCACAAATTATTTTAAGTTGAGCTACTAATTATTGAAAATCCCACTTATGGTGAACTCCAAAACATCCTTTCACAACACGCATAGACATTGTCCATTGTCCATTGAGAACAAGAAGAATATTCTCTGAGATGCAGTTTGAATGAGTTGTTTCATCAACAGCCTCTGGTTTGAGTCCTGACTGGGAATATTTTCATTAAAGTAGGCTACGAGAATATTAATAAAGAGGTAACAGATGGTTGCATGGTTGAAAGGGTCACTCTTGGTCTGGTAGTTTACCACTCTCCATCCACTAGAGTGCTGGTGTTTTTTCTTTAAATACTACCTTCCTCATTCCTACCACCATAGCGTAATCTCTTACTTAAATTAAGAAGTTAATTTAAAGGTTTGTTTGAATATTCACGATAAATTCTAAAAACCACTGAACTTATTTAGACAGGATTCTTACTCATGTGTTTTTTTATATTCTCAGGATGAACATAGGATATATTTATTACTGTTAAAATATAATACAAATGATAATTTTTCAAATATTTGGTCTTAAACCACGTGATCAAGAGTTAATCTCGCCCTTCTGTCTTACTTTATCTCCAAATCAACTGAAAATGCATAGAGTTATAATTATTACAAAATACATTGTAATATTATAGTCTAAAGAAAAATTATGTATTTTTTTTGGTTGGTTGTTTTATATACACATTAGTCGAAAAAAGTGTTTCTTTGACAAATAAAAACCACGCCAATTCCACATATTTATTTGACTTGATCTTATATTTATATAAATATAAATATTCTTCTAATAGATGATTTCTCCCAATTAAAGGCAACTTAAACTCCTGAATAGCAAAGGTAATAATCATACACATAAAATAGAATGTATATTTGTGTGTAAACGCTGTAACGTCAATAAAAATGCACCTCGCATAAGTGCCTAGTGATACATAAAGATGTGTACCTCAGCCCTTTTTTTCTCTACTTTTACCCAATTAGAGACCCTAAAACCTTAAACCGCTTAGCTGTCAGTGCGGACATTGGATCCTAATTAGAACTGAGAATGTTTGTGAGAAATTTCTTAAATATTAACTCTAGTACGAACAATTTAATTTTCCAATAAATTTCCACAAAATATATGTATATATTTTTGTAACAGAATATAAACTCAATGGGAGAGATATTTCTATTTTGATTTGAGAAGCATCCCTCCTCTACCCAAGAACATCTATTAGTCTGAGATATTTTACAAACACTGACCTACCATCATTAAAGCTATTTTTCTAAATGATGATATAAACAAATTTTTATTTTTTAACTATTTCACTTTTATCAAAATTCATTGTCATGATTTAATTGTTAAACTCATAATATTTTGTTCTTAAGGTATCAAGAATATATTTTTTAATCTTAATTATTTAATTTAAATAATTAGTAGCATTGCAGATTTTGATTTACTTGAAACTAAATGTATTTTTATTTATTTACATTTAATATTTTCTTGATAAGTTTTTCTTAACATGGATTTAACTGTATCTATAGCGTATAGCCCGAACTGGTAGTAAGACGTGGTAGTATATTAAAAAAATAAACTGTATCTATTGGAGCTCCACAGGCGGGTGAGTTTGTTTAACCTAAGATTACATGAATTCTCCAACAAATGATATAAAATATTATTTTATTTATTTCATATTTATCCTCCTACATCCACCACAACATTAATATTAAAGTGTTTATATATGTGTAATTTATGTGTTTTCCCCAAGTATTGTTACTGTCCAACTACCAGTGAAGGTCAAAGTGTTACTATGACAACCAGGTAAACTCAATGAGGTTGTTCATAAAATACAGATACCCGGTAGTCCGGAGATTGTTAGAGTTTTGTTCATTTGAGCAATAAGTTTGTTAACTCTCCCCCCATTTCACATTTTCATAAGTCGAGCTAATACTACATTATATTTATTTATAAAATGTGAGAGTTTAGATTTACTTTTAGTATTGTATGTAAACTTAAAACTATTTAAATAACAAAATAATTTATCCTTAAGATCTCGACTGACTATAAATATAACCTGTAATTCAAGAGGTAAGCTACCATAAATCACTGCTAACACATTTTTTCATAAAATGAGGACTATCACGGTTTTTTGCCCGACCCCCTCAATTTTCTTATGAATGGACATATCTGACAGCTATAAAACGCTACGAGATCTACTTTCACGTATTCATACGTCAAATCATGTGATCTACAGCTGTAATCTTTGATAGATAATATCAATACCTTCGAAATAAAAATAATAATATAGAACGAGGTTATCAATGTTGAATGAAACAGAGAGTATTATATTTAATTAAGTTGCTCCAAATGTTCAAACGTAATAAAATCTAGGTCTGGTAGGGCCCTTAACCAATACACCAAACTGTTTTCATATAGCTAGGGATACCATTCATTCTACTATGTACTGTACCCCTTAGTACTGTAGTAATGACACCCTGATGATAGGAGTTAGGTTGATCAGTTTCAATTCTCATAGTTCGTGTATACATCTTAAATTAAAATAAATACTATTATATTATACTAGTTTTCAAGCCTGTACTTGACAGGCTGATGTCAATACTACCCACCCTAACAAAAACTGATTTTAAATTAGTAGCCTTATATGTATGAGAGATTAGGTTTTGTTAGGTTGGGCTAGTTTGTTATATTTTAAAAATTTATTTGAGGTATTTAATTTTTCACTTTTTGAACCGACTGATTACATTAGCACACAGCTCATAGACGCATTTAAATCTAAAACAGACACAACATCCAGTCCCCAGCCATTAATTTATCACTGGGAAAGAGGGGAAACTCACATTTCACCAATGATACATTTTTTAACCATTTTGGAAATAAAAAGCCGAGACCCTTAGCTCAGTAGACAATAATGCTACCGATTGAACTACGGTGTCGGACTTAGCATGTTATTAAGGTAGATTCCTGGAAATTAATTAAAAACAGATTTTAGAGATTTAAGAAAATTAATTTTACTTTTAAAAATGAATTCCGAAATTTCTTTATATACTATGTTTTTGTTGAATACCTTATGTAGTGTTAAGTACGTTTGGCCATGGCTGAAAACTGTTTCGGGTAGATAAATACCAACTCCATCCAAAATTTGACCTTGTAACTTATTAATAGTCATTGAGAAAGTTAGTTTAACTGGGAAATGCCTCTGCTTAAAACAAAAAGGGGACAAATCGATATTTAGTATGAAACACACATTCCCTTGAGACGAACTCATTAAAATTGTTGCGTAGATTAAATTCACATCCAATTTTGTCACTACTAGGTGGGTTCAATTGCATAGGCTCTGTTTAGTATTTAAGTTCCTTAGGAACCTAAGTATACATCCCGTTTTTAAGTTTAATTTTTGTGGCGACATGGTGGTATTCTTGAGTGCGTCGAACAGTTTAAAAACTCTACTGGATAGTTGTATTTTTCCCGCTCGTCATTACAGTCAAATGAATCCACACTGATGTAAAAATGAGCCTCTCCTTATAAAATACCTAATACTTCATAATTTATTTGATCAACTTCGTCATTGAGTGGACACAAAATATCTGTGTTTAAAATTTTTGAAATATCAGTTGAGACTAGCCTATTTCTCGTATAGTAAATTATCGAGCTAAACTAAAAATAGGTGATCGTGTGTATCTACTTTAATTTATATTTTGATTTAAATTTCAAGTAATACACTTCTGTGACCGCATGGTCTAAGGCGTCACTCTTGAAATAGACTGGACTACCAATAATGGGAGGACCAGTGTTCAGATCTCAGTCGGGTGTACTGAGGGTGGTTCTTCTTAGATGGTTTTCCAGATAGACAAACGGCAACCCAAAAAATAACTTTTTCAATTTCAGTGATCAATCCTCGGTCCCGGCACAGATTTATCTGAATGCCAAACCCTTCCTTCACCTCTGACAAGACGTGTATTAATCACAACATGTGAATGTGTGGAATGCCAGCCCTCCACCGTGGTTCGGATCCCACGTTAAACTGTAGGTCCTCCATTTTATCTCACAATCACCCTACCATTACACATTAGCGTAAGTGCGAATAACCCGAACGGGTAGTAAGACGCGGTGATAATAATAAAAATAATAATAATTTCAGGAAGTCATGAAACGTTGACATTTATCAAAATCTGGAGTCCGATATTTTTGACGATCACAATACTTATCTCTTCGAGGGATCGAGAGAAATTTGATGGAAATATTTCCTGTTAAGTTTGGGAGATCTAGCGTTAACACGTATTCTCCGGATAGTTAGACAAACATATAAATAAACAACATTAGACTTTAATTAATATAAATTGCCTGGTACAAAGAACAAAAATTCAGTGTTTCAATAAATTATACCCTTCATTATAGGTCTTAATATATTCATTATTTTATGGTCTATCATATAATAATTTAGATTAATTTGCAAAATAAATAAGAAAATACCTTGAGTTGTGTTATTAATTACTACAAACTGTTTTAGTATATTTCCTAAAATAAAGAGTTTATTAAGGCTTCTAAAGGGTAAACACTTTATGGACACTCTGTACTTCAAGTTGAAATTTCACCAATATAATGTTAAACTCGCACTTGTGGGCAAGAGGACTAGACGTCAAGTTCGTATAACCTGGTCTTCCGGTGACGGAAATACAGGTGTTTGAATTATATCCAGGAATACGTCTGGTGTATGTACATTCCTAAATTATTTCCCACTCTACCACAACGAAACTACGGGTATATTTATTCTAAACAATATGTTCCTCATCCCTTCTCCATAAATGTAATTTCGGGTAGTAAGACATGGGGGAAAATTTAAAAAAATATGTTAAACCCATAGCCCAATTAAAATATAATAAAATTTCCTTATTTTGCGAGAGCCGAACTAAGAACTGTAGAATAAAATCTGTACTTCTTTTACAAATAAAACAAAGGGGCATAATATTATGAAATTTAAAAATATTCTTATGAATTGAAAAGTTATTCAAAACTTACCAAACAAGGGGTGAGATGAAAGTGGGCTTTTGTTTCCTGGAAGTTAGAATGCCTAAAGAGATTTGTATTTCTAAATAAACTGGTTTAACTTTAATGTTATGTTATGACTGTCCTTTATATGGAATATTCTTTTAAATAAAAAAAATTGTAATTATTTTTTGAGCTACTTACCAATCTGGTTCCCTCTCCCTACCGTTTTGTGACGAAATAGGAAATGTTGTTAAGCGACCAATATTTTTGTTAGTGACGTTAAAATAATTTATTACAGTTGTTGAGATAATAAATTATTAACTTAACGAGATTCAATAATTTCTAATGGAGGATGATTATTGGTTAATTATTTAAATCTAAATATTTCGTTTGATTTTTATAGTTTTGTATGAAGTCAATTTTTTCCTTATTTCATAATAAATGATAAAACATGTCAAGAAAGTATTTCCATTAATAATAATGTAGACTATCCGTCAGGGCTATCAAAGTATCTAAGATAGTAGTCTAGAGAATAAGGATGAGGAAGGTAAAATTTAAAGAAGTAGGGGTCAATACTCGAATTTGTGTGGAAGAAGATTTGGAAACCAACTAACAAAAGTTTAAGGCTTCACTATCGCGATAGGATAAACTGCCGATAACAGGACAAGCGTGGTTCGAATCCCGGTCAGGTGAACATAGGGTGGGGTTTCAATGCAAATGCAGTCACACATCCTCTAAATTCAATCTTCTTTATTCCTACCTTATTAATGTATCTATAATATAAGCGTATAACCTGAAAAGGTATTAGGACGTGGTGCTTGGAAAAACTCACAAAAAATCCCATCTGTAAACCTAGGTGGGATTAAAACCTCTCAATCATTGACTAATCACACCAGACGAGACTAACGAGTCCGCGAGACCACCAATTCGGGTCACTGCTAGTATAAAAACCAAATAGTCATAGCTGACACTCATTGGGTGATTCTGTTTTCTTATCCAGATAAATCACACCGTTTTTGTGGTGACAGTAATTTTATATTTCAGGTCTTGAGCATTCTTTATCACAATGTTTTTTCAAGTAATTGGTTTGTTTTTAAGATGTTACGATTAAATATTTTCTTTTGAATCTTTTCTCTGACAACTCTTTTTACACTTTCCTGAGAGTTTCATTTTGCCCACTCGAGAGCGTTATGCTCTATGGCTCTATGGTCTACGTGCTTCCTCACCTTGGCCTCAAATTACGTCAGTACCACTGAGATATGATGGCGCAGGAGCATGCGCTGTCTTAGAGCAACAAGTATATTCATGTGTCAACGACTGTCACCTAGTTCTCAGGTGCCATTGAATGACGTAGTACTTACATGTGTGTGTGTGTGTGTGTGTGTGTGTGTGTGTGTGGGTTACGTAACGGCGAAGAGGTGTGGTCACCACCGGTAGGAATAAACTGTTTTTAAAAAGACTTCCACGACACCGCGCTGTCTGACAGGACGTAACAGAACAACTAGTCTGTGTTAATTGAGCCAGTCATACTCGGAGCAGTTCTTGCATTTCTTCACGGACCTTCACTGCGGCCTACTGATCACATGTTTCAGCACAACGACTGATATAAACAACAACTATTTTTTCTGACACTGCGTCTTATTACCTATTCGAGTTATAGGCATCTATTTTTTACATTCATGTGTTTGGGTTGAAGAACGTTGAATTGAGATGAAGTGTACCTGCATTTACGTGTAGGAGGATAGTAAAAACCACTCTCAGAACACTCTATCGGGATTCAAACACCAGTCTATTGCGAGAGTGATGCCTTAGACTATGTGATTCGATATGAACTTTTTTTAGACAGTTATACAGGATATGATAAAAGATTCTTCACATATCCATACGTCAAGCTATCTGATCTACAACTGACACTTCAAATAGATAATATCAATACATATGAAATTCTTATAATAATTAAAATGTTGTCAAAAAAAACATGTTTGTATTTTCTAAAGGGGGGAGTGCACGTGGTTTGGAGCGGGATTTGGGGGATCAGTAAATATTAAAAGGATTTGTGGGTACGCTGGTTTAAAAAAAAGAAAGGAACAACTTAACTTTATTACCTTGAGGACAAGATTCGTAGTTTGTTACGTTTTCTCCAAACGCTCGTGTATATTGGGATAAGACGTTTTTCAACTAGCGCATTATTTACGAAATCCTGCACATTCTGTCATTTTTCTGTTAAACTAATTAATGTTTAAATAGGCTGCATAGAAGCTCTAGGCAACTTTTCTAACCAAAAGTAATAATCAGCGGTTTCTGATTATTGTGAGAAATATTTTATTTACGATATTGTTGTAAAAACACAAGTTGTTCGTGGATGCTTGTGAGCTAAGAGTTTTTATTTACAATGTAACTTTTATGAGTTTTATTGTGTGTGGATTTAAGTTATGAAAGCTTGTATGAATTTATTGCTGATGTGTTTTTAGATATCCCTTGTAATAGTAGTGATTCAGAAAATGACAACCTCAAACGTCTAGATGTATCACCTTAGTTTTAGAAGAGCCTTGACTGTTCCAGACTATTCCAAACCCTTATCAAACTGGTGTGGAGTTGAATAATATTCTAGATCGGACCAAGAGGACTATAGTCTGATTTTGGTTGGAAGAACATTAGAGAAAATTCAAAGTCATTTATTTGCGGCCAGAATTGATGACATTTTACAATATAATTTGTGGTATTCTATGGGTATTTATAATATCTATCAAAAATGACAGCTGAAGATGGTATGACTTTATGTATGAATATATTAAAATTGTTTTAGTAACTTTAGTAACTAACTTCTACTGTTATTCCTACCGAAATCATACTATATATAAGCCATACCGTAATAAGTTATTTTGTAAATATATTGTACAACTATATTTTACTGTACATTATGATTTTACCTATTCCAGACATTTATTCCAATCCTATTATTTTTGATAATGTTCTTCAAACTGTTGCCGAGTATTATATATATACATAATAGAAACAAAATTAAAATATCAACTACGTATTTAAACTTTTCTAGTGGTCATATTTCCTGGCTACATATCCAGCTTTAGTTTAAAAAACTGAGATTAACGACTGGAGGGTTCGTTGTGCTGACACATGACACCCTATATCTGCGAATGTTGACACTATCATTGGTAACGGTGGCGGCCGCTCGGTCGGTTTATCTCGTTTGCAGACTCCTGCTATTGAGCTATATTGGAGTTTTTAAAACAATATCACTTATATAATAAGTAATATGACCCTCTACGCTTAAAAGAGTGTACGTTTTTTAACAATCAAGTGTGATGATAACATTAGGGTTAAGGGGACGGACGGGAGGTTAAGAGGTTAAAAGTTGTAAGCAACGGGGAGGGTGGAGGTAGGGCGCTACCAAACCAAACTCCTCCACTGGATCTTAGTATACGCACAGGTGAATCTTGTTAACCTGATAGCTAGGCTTTAGACGTTACGACAAATGTTTTAGTAATATTTTCGTTTTTTATGTTGGCAGTTTTAAACTTATGTGTTAGACTAGTATTCTTTGAGTCTAAAAGTGTATTTTAAAAACGAAAATAAAATAAAAATATGCCGGAGTCATAAACTAAGCCTAAGAAAATTTGTTTCAACTCATTTCTAAAACAAAATGTATACATTTATTAAAATATTAATATTGCTCATTTATAATTGCAAAAATATATGCCGATAGTATTAACATGCAAGATTTTGCACCACTTATTTCAGAATATATTGGTACATTAGTTTATACATATCAGGTATAATATTTTATTTGTTAATTTTCTCTAGTATTATGTCTTTATTATAAGGTATTGTCAGTTTATTTTAACTTGGTATTAGAACAAACACAGATTCACGTCGGTGGTTGCGTGAGACAGTGGAAAATTCATTTATTCTAGTTGGCCGTTGACGGAGAGCTTGGTGTTCAAGCAGGCCCATATCCAGGATCAATGTTCGGGGAGGGGGGGGGGCGACCCAAAAAAAAAGAACTAGAAATATTTTATGGCACAAGGATTAATATTTTAGTCCACTATTATATTTTGTAAACAATTTGGAACCACCTAAGCCGATGAAAACCATAAGCTTTCTTCCAGTTAACTATATACATGTGAGTCGTGAGGTACCGGTATATATTTATATATTTTTTATACCATGCAATTAATATGTTAAATTTTCACAACATATCTGATACATATAATAAAACATAGTATCAATCAGTTTTTCTACAAATGTACTTTAAAGAACTGACAAAGTCACACATTAATTTGTATAGGGTCTATATATTTTGGGTTTGCTGCCCATAATTTTAGTGATAAGTATGCTAAAAATAAATATCTATTCTATGTTTTTACTAGAAAATTAAGCTAAAACATTGATTATAAATAAGCGAGCTACCATGTTTGGTTTCAGACATTTTTATTTGAAATGATCTTGGTAAAAACTGCTTAAGCATATTCAGGTAAACTGTACAAAATACATCTTAGAAAAGAAAAAAAATTGAAAGTAACTTACATATTAGTTTTGCATAATTCTAATAAATGAATTACATAAGACCTATTGTAAATATTAGAAATAACCACCCCTATAAATAAACCTGACCAAACACTCAAACAAAGAGTTTATTTTCCTCCTCTCCACTCGAGGGTGATAGGAAATTTCATCAAAACCCCTTAACACGCCTGTATGTATCTTATATTTTGTTCAGTTGAATAAACTTACCTAGCTTGGTAAATCATGGTCGTGTTTACTATTTAAAATTGTGAGGTTCTAATATTAAACCATTTTACTTTCTGATTAATGTCTTACAACCTAGTAGGGGAAATAAAACAAAATTATTTTAAAATGTTCTCAAGAGTAAAATATAAAACTGGCTTGAAATCAACAGACAAAAACATTAACACTTATTCCAAAAGGTCTGAACAAGAATCTTGCCAACAACCTTAGCAAGGAAAGTGCGTGGAAATACACCTAGTGACCTTCAGTGACACTCTTTCATTCCATTGCAGGCACACACTGACAGTTATTCTTTCTTAAAACTTTATTTCTACCTCATTCACTTCTGCTATTTTTTAAAACATATGTTTTTGGTGTGTTAATCCCGTAACCCCCTCACCCCTTAAATACGGTCCTGTGTTCAAGTATCGGCCTGGCGTACTGAGGATGGTCTTGGTTCTCTACTCTCACTCCACGTAAATGCGTGCACATTTATCTAAATTATTCCTTCCTCAGCATTACTATATTAGCAAAATTAATATGTATGAGGGACATGAGGAGGAAAAAACCCAAGATAAGGACACCAAATAGAGTATAAATCTGAGCCTAGGTGTGAAAATAATTGATTCAAGATCAAATTGATTTAAGCTTATACTTTTATTAATTTTGACTGTTAATTTTAATTTGGACATGTCCAACAATTTTATCTCAATTTTAGTTACTTGATTTATATTGTAAAAAATATATCAGTTAGGCTCTAGGGAAATTATTAATAATAAGACTGTTTCAAATAATTAAAAACTACACTGCTCTTCCGTATTATTAATAATTATTAATAATGAGACTGTTTAAAATAATTAAAAACTACACTGCTCTTCCGTATTATTAATATTTTTATCAACACACAACTTATTTATTATTTCGCACCGTGTCTTACTACCCGTCCGGGCGATCTGCATTTTACTACACTAATAGGATCGGGATGAGGAATGAATAATTTATAGGAAATCTATTCAAACATTCGTGGTGAGATATCATTTAATAAAAATCATCTTCCAGTATATCCTGCCGGTATTGAAGACCCAACCCGTCACCCATAAAGCAGACTAGACCAGTTTGACGTCCAATCTTCTTGCCTACTAATAGGGCTAAAATATTATTCAAAGATGATTTTATGGTGATGAGTTTTGAAACTATTTTAATACAACACTTAAAATTCACCCCGCACTTTATTATTACATTTATTTTAAAGTACTATAATATATTAGATCTAAGTAGATACCATACACAACTTAATCTAATTAACATATTTTAGGTTCAAGCACCTTAACGAACCTTGTTTTTAGTATTTTTTTAGTACCGTGTTTTATCACTCGTATGGGTTAATGTACTGATTAAACTAACGTGTCATGAATGTGAAAGGTCGAATTTAAAGAAAGTGTACTCGCATTTGCGTGGAGGAAAAGAGGCAGACTATTTAGTAAAAACCACTCTCAATACACCCAGCCGGGATTTGAACCCCGATATTCCCGTCATCAGTAGTTCAGTTTATAGTAAGAGTGGTTTTAGTCAAATCGCCCTCTGGGATTGAACTCGGTGTCCCCTAGATCTGTACTCAGTCCCCCTAAACAATCAGGCGCGGGGACCACCAACACGTCATTCAATGAACCTGCTTCGGTGGCCGCATGGTCTAAGGCGTCACTCTTAAACTAGATTAGACTACTAATGATGGTGAGAGAGGGTAAAGGGGGTTCTCCCTAAATGGTTTTCCACTCTTCCTCCATGCAAATGCGGGTACACTTACTATACAGTCAATCTTTCCCATTCCTAACTCTTTAGTATGATTAGTACATATAAGTGTAACCTGAATAGGTAGTAAGATGAAGTAAAAAAAAATCAATTTTAACCAGAACTGATGAGCACGGGGACCAAGGCATCAGTTTCGTCTAGTATAGTTTGTCATTGAAGGGGAGGTCAATGTTTGAACTCAGGCTGGGTGTACTGAGATAGTGTCTTTGCTAAATAGTTTATTATTTAATAAATTTAATGTGAAGGTCTAGTTTTTTCAAGTTTTAATTGTATTAATCTCAAGTGCTGCAGGTTTTATCCTTCTAATTTTTCCTCATATATTTTATTTAATTTTTTTTCAGTGGTTAAAAGTATGATATTGTACATTTTATGACATTTTGAGTGTGTTCAGTTGTTCATGAAAATTTTTCTTGGTTTTTGAAATAAAACTAAAATAGCTAAATAGTTCACCACTCTACTACCTCCTCCAAATAAGAGTGAGAAAATTTCCTCTAGATTTTTCCTTTCTCATTCTTGTTAAATTAGTGTTAATATGCAAGAGGAGACGGGTAGTAAGACGTGGAACAAACGCTAAACAAACAAAACATTAAATAATATTTCGCTCACAGTAGTTGTATTTTTGTTAATTCGTTGTTTCGTCATACTCTGTGAGTCATGTGATCTCAAGAACCAGAATGACATGAAATATCACCGGACAGAAAGTGTGGGTCAGTTTACCTTGCTACGTTCGCGGGAGTGAAAGGAACGTATCAGTGTACTATTTGAAATTCAATCGCCCCCTAGATCTAGATCTCTCTAGATCTACAGTCTCATTTTAGATCACGCTGTGACCAAGATCCAATTTATCTTGAGCAAAAACTGTGTTGCTTGACAAGCCTTCACGTCCTCATTTAAATTTGACAATGGAAACATATTTCTTGGATTAAAGTATTCTAGACCAGGGGTTTCCAACCTAAAGGTTCCCGAGGGCCACGATTGAATCCGTGAGTCTACTGCATTATACTCGGTTAATTTGTCGAGTTTTGCAAAAACCAGAACTGGTATTTAGTTGTGAATGAAATAAGAAGTTGTAATTTAAGGTTGGATGGAAGGGGGTGCGAGGAAAAGAAAGTATTTATTTTAATTTTTATGGCAACACATTTTTTGGTCGAAAAAAAATTACTCTATTACAAATATAAAATTTAATTTTCTTCACATGGTGACCTCAAAACTTCTTGAATATCTTACAAGGGTGTCCTAGAATTTAATTACAACTATTTTCATTATAAAGTTCCTCATCTATTGCTTCTATACTATTGACAGATATTCAACAAATTTTGACATCACCACGTGAATAAAATTAAACTCTGTGTTTGTACCGGAGTATTATTTTAGCCAAAAAAATGTTTTGCCATAAAAATTGCAAAAACACTGGGTTTTCCTCGAGTCCCCTTCCGTCCTATCTTAAACATGTTTAATTACACACCAAACAAATTTTCCTACTAAGCTATACTATCTTTGATAAGTAAATAAAATACAGAAGATTTAAGAAAGAACTTAAACCTAGTTATCAATTGAAGCTTTCATGAATTTTTTCAGTTTCTCATCTAAAATCATCAATTTTTTTTTACATTGGACTACTTTTCCTAGAAACTTCATGGGCCGCCGTTGTAAACCCTTGGTCTATAACGTTTTGGGTAAAAAATATTTACTAGTTAGGTATCAATGTTTTATCAGGTCTTTGATGCAAGGACTCATTCTGAATTTCTATTTCTCCTTGATTTTGATATAATTTATTTGATAAATATATTAAAAATAAAAAAAAATTGGAAGTATTGATTACTAAGACTTTAAGATTTTTAGGTTTTGTCCATAAAAGTAAAAAGTGCGTAGGTTTGAGGGAAATACATCTTTACAAGCTTGGGTATTGTTTTCTGAATAAAGTGACAACTTGACTTTACTCATACATTATATTCTAATGCTATATATTTTGAAGTTGAAAGATTCTTTTAATATGTCAAGAGCAAATTACAGTAAGACCTCGTTAATCGGAGCTAGTTGGGAGGGAAGCTGGTTCAGATTATCGAAAATTCGGATTAAGCGGGAGAGTGAGAAATGTCAACGAGGAGAGAGAGATAGAATATTTTCACAAAATTTAAATTACAGTTGAATGAGTTTTATAAAGTTGACACTCATTTAACTAATGTATTACACGTAATTTGTAATGTAGTTTTACATTTACAATATATATTTTTTATAGTGCTTCTATTATTTGTAGTTACAAGAAAAGACACATTGTGTTGACAAGAATTTGTAAATATTTATAATTTATTATCACAGTTTCTTAAGGTTCTCGCTTAACTTTGAGTCTATCAATAAAATATATTTAATGCTCCCCTTGTCTGGAAACTGTGTTTGGATAAGCCAGAATTTTGGACTTCTGAGGTTCGATATAACGGGGTTTAACTATAATTATTTTCTACTTAATCAATTAAGAAATTAAATGAATAAATTAAAATCAACCTGATTGGTGGGAAAGTGGACAAAGGCTTCAGTCTCGTCTGGAATAAATACATACAGTACATACAAGGTGTACATCTATGTTATTACGGACATATCCATGCGGAGGAGACAACAATTCATAGCTCATGGTATGATTTCCAGACATCCTTAAATATGAGCTAAGGATGGCCTTGAGCACACGACGAGTCCTGGATGGCTCCTTAGTAGATCATTGACACGACAAGTCAAGGTGCCGGGTTCATTTCCCATGGTTGGGTGTAATTTTTCATATAATTTAAATTAATACTTTTGTATTTTTTTCATGGAGACAGGGATGCTGAGCTATAATTACGGACAGGTGTATCCAGGTGGTTCTTTCTAAATAATTGTTTCCTACTCTACCTTTAGCATCCCTACTCTATTATTGTAAGTATGTAGATAGTATGACAGTAAGATGAGAAGCACAGCAAATAAAACGTCAGCTAACGAACTACCCGGGAACCAAGACAAAGATTATAAGATTGCACCTGTAACAACAACAGCGCCCCTGGTATCGAAAAGTTCGATACAAACAACGGTGAATCGTACTGTTGGTCCTGGTAGAGAGAGAGAGAGAAAACAAATTGCTAGATAATGTTTCTTAACCCATTCTCTACAAACTAAACTCATATTAGAAAATGTAGATTTCAGGAAAATTATTATTTTATGATAAACTTTTAAATATCCGTCAACAACCAGCCCATAGTTTATAAATAAGTATTAATAATTCATTAAACATCTTATAATGATTGTGTTATACGATTATTTTAATGTCCGATTTGAAATTGATCAATTTGTAATACAATGAGTTCACGATGTGTTATTTCTGTTAACATTTTTTTAAATTTGTATATATATATATATATATTATATAATAAAATAATGTTACTTATTTAATTTCTATGCATTATGCTATTTTTAATTTATTTAATTTATGTTTGGTTCCATCATAGCCAAATACTTGGGTGAAGAAAGACGAAACTATTGATTTTTAGCGGTTATTTTCAGGACTTTAGTAAATATATAATAATCAATATCGATTACTTTGAAGTAAACGATGCCAGCACGATCTGGACATTGAAGATAGACGGGTGAACAAAGATTTATATTATTTTAAGAACACATTATTTATTCGTAGCCATTTCAAAATTATATATGACGTTTATAATATTAATACTGTATGAAATTATCACCTAAACTATTGTATTGTTTATTGTTAATATCTCATTACTTTGTATTTATATGGTGTAATTATTATTAATTTTGGTTAAATTTGATTAATTTTGATATTAATTATTGGAGATTTCCACAAATAAGTTTTTTATAGGTTCAAACCTAAGTGAAACACTTTTAAATTTTTAATGTACAGTTATTATTTTTAAGTATAATATTGTCTTTAAATTTTTTCTTGGAAAATGGCTAGGAAAGAATCCTCCACCAAGTATTTTAAAACATTGACATATAGGATAATTTATAATATGGACTGTGTCTAGTGCTTTTAAAAAGAGGTCCAGACTTCAGGTTTAATCTGTAGACCTCTTTTGTGGAAAATAATTATCAAGCAAAGCCAGAATGTGGGTGTTTCTTTCTTGCCTGTCACTTAATTTCTCCATGATCCTGAAGGAACAACGTTTAGTGAAATCCGACCTATCTTTCAATTAATAATATATTTTTTTATCATATACCAACATTTCAAATATTTTATTCACTGGATAAATATTTTGAAACCCTTTCAGATGTTATGCTCTTAAATTAACTGAACCATATCAATATTTTCCTATATATTTAAGTTTCTATTAATTTAATGTGTACCTTAGTATTTATTAATTTTCTAACTATATTTTTACTCTCAAAACAACTTTAGTGTTATAATAAAGGAAGGCATGTAATAAGTAGGAATGTTTGGGAAGGTTATAATGACAATTAAATAACACCCTCCTATAGTGTTTGTGTTAACTTTAAATTTTGCATTGTACTGTGTACCACATTCACCAAGGTGTGAGAAAGTCTTGTATTTTGTTTATATAATTTTCCCTACATGATGATAGCAATATTTCTTCGATACACTTAGTGAATTGGGTTGTTTTCCCTAACTAAACACCCAGAGGTCTAAAAAAAATTGTCGTAGGGACACCGTAGGAGCCGAACAAGGAAAAAGTAAGATTTTTTTTATCCTAAGTGGTATGCTTAGGAGTGGCACCCATATTTTTTTGGTGTAATATATGTTCCGATTTAGAGAAATTTATTAGTACAATACAAGCCCACAATATACATGTTCTAGAATAGTTTCTGCAAATATAAACTTATGTGCTAATGCAAATTGACATTTAGATTCTAGCTAAGTGCTAAATTTAAGGTCTTATTTCAAAAGTGTTGTTTTAAGTTAAATACATTTGTAGGTCACGTTTTAATCTAGCGCTGTGTGGATCATAACATGTTCTCTCATTGCTGAGTTTAACACCTGAGCTCTGTTAACAGATTAGTAACTAGGTAGGGAAGAGTAGTTTATAGAAGAAGAACGCTTTAGGCGTATAAAAGTGATGGCACAACTATAGTGATAAACCACATTTGGAAAACAATTTCCAAAACACCTGGCCGAGATTCGAACCTCTATATCACTGTCATCGGTAATTCAGTCTATATTGAGCCTGTTTCATTAGTTTTAAATTGACCATTGGAGCTTATTACTCATCCTATGACCAATTCATTCATTAGCTCACGTTAAAACCTACCACACCTCACAAGGGAAAACTTAATTGATATCATGTATTGTCTTTTAAAGCCTCATTATTTAGGTTTTAGCTCTTATTTATCCAACCTCACACCATGATGTTAAGAGTTTTCCATGGAGAACCTGTAGCTCGCACAGCAAGATCAGCCTAGACACACACCCATCTGGCAAGACCCTCCTGTCTAGGAGGTCCGGAATGAGGCAACATCCGGCAAGACCCTCCTGTCTAGGAGGTCCGGAATGAGGCAACATCCGGCAAGACCCTCCTGTCTAGGAGGTCCGGAATATGGTAACATCCGGCAAGACCCTCCTGTCTAGGAGGTCCGGAATATGGTAACATCCGGCAGGACCCTCCTGTCTAGGAGGTTGGGAATGAGGCAACATCCGACAAGACCCATCTGTCTAGGAGGTCCGGAATGAGGCAACATCCGATAGACTCTAATAATTAAAATCTAACCAGACCCGTAGTGTTGTGGTCAATGTACCTGGCTACGAGCTTAGGGGTGCCGGGTTAGATTGCCAGCTGGTATCCTGGGTATTTTTCCTGAAAGGGGAATGATCTTATTGGTCACCAGGGCTTGGTTAATTGGACTTAAGTTAGGTTAAGACTCCCCCTGGCTCTACACCTTCATAATAATTATCACCAAACATCTCATTGCGGGTACATAGGGTACATACAGACAACCTCCTATGGTGTGTTCTAGGCAATGTTCTTTACCACCAGATCGGCTAATAGTCTACATACAGGGGACTGAATTGGATATCAAGTTCCTTCTGGCTATATATGCCGTACGATAAAAATATACTAATTAAAACCTGAGTGTTTACATGTATAACAAGGCTCATATACACGTTTAATTTAATATTTAAATCCGTTAGATATTTAAAACCACTTGTTTATCTAACTGTTTGAATGAGGACTTTTCAATGCAAGTCTACTTTAAAATATTGACTTTAGAGCTACTTGGCACACAATACATAATTTAAACTGCACATCTAACAATGCAACATGGGTTTACAAACTGGATAGTATAACATATTGTAACATATGGTTGTTTTATTCTCTTAAGATAGGAGTGTAGGGAACGCGAGAAAGGCCATTGTTATTGCAGATTTTATGGCAAAAAATTTTTTGTGATCAAAACAAATAAATATTTTTTTCGTGAAAACATATAGTTAAACATTATTCACATGGTGATACCAACAATTGTTAAATATCTGTCATGATCACTGAGACATTAGATGAGAAACTTTTTAAATGAAGATAAAAAGTTTTTATAAATTCCAAAACATCTTTGACAGATATTCAACAAGTTGAGGGCATCATGTGAAGAAAATTAATTTACATGTTTGAACTGGATACATTTTTATTTATTTTGATTAAAAAAATATTTTGCCTCAAAAACTGCAAAAACACTGGCCTTTTCTCGTGTAACCTTAAATCCCACCTTAAACACTGAACCAAGGTCCTTACTTCTACTCTCCTACTAAATAATTTGTCCTAATCACTAAAATAAAGGTTCGGGACACATCACTCTACACACCTATAGGGTGTAATTCAACTTAACTAATGTCTGGTTCTTTGAAGACACAAATCTAGAACTAATTTCCTTATTAGATAGACAAGTGTATATATGTTCGTGTGTTTGAATAGCTTACTCTAGCTAAGAGTCTCAAGACAACATAAAAAAGGTGAAGACCACAGAAGTGCACCAGCATCCACCTCAAGAGAGACTAGGAATTAAAACAATCCTTAATGTGTACCTAAATGGGATTATAACTCTAAATTCACGGGTCAGGCATACGAGCGCCAACCTAACTATACTTTTAACGCTAGTTGTATCAAAATATTGTATGTTTGGAAACATTTTAATATTTTATTAAATGTGTATTATTTTATGAAAATTTGGATGTGATTTAAACTTTTACATTTTTTGTATGAATTTCAAGACCAGATATTATAATCTATAAATTATATACATGTAATATTATACGTTGTATATTTTCATTATATAAAACTAATATATATTGATTTAATATATAATTTATATATATATTGATTTAATATATAATTAATATATATATATTGATTTAATATATAATTAATATATATATTGATTATATATACATAATTAGTACATACACATTTTATATACACTATGTATTAATTAATTACCTAACTGTTTGGGTCCCTTATATTATGTTTTTAAAATATAATTTCTATGTATTCATTTATCCAAGCTATATTTAATATCATGACAATATTTATGAATAAATAATACAACACAAATATAACTATATATATATATATTCTCATACCTGAACCCAAATAATTATCTATGTTAAACATTACTTTAACACGTATCTCATTCTTTAACAAATATTTACGTATTGGGCCTCTGCTTAGATGTGTAAGCCTATAAATTAAAGGAGAGACCAATTATCCAATTAAATCCTGGTCCAGTACCTGTGAACACGGTTGTGCGTGACATAACTCAAACTCGATCACGACAAATGGTCCTTCGTCGCCCCAAGTTTCGTTGTGACGGCCTTCTTTTACCTTGTACCTCCCCCCAGACCTTAGGCCTCAATCAAACCAAAGAGGGCATATTCACCCGGAGCGGACACTGCGTGCATCACGAGAATTATGGCAAACACCTTTCACTTTCAATTAATAGTGCGCTTCGATTGTACTAATATAAAACGCGTCAAGTCCAACTAGATTGTCGATACAAGCTTTATGTGACATAGGGGAAAATTTCGTAAGAAATAACTTTTTTGGTGGTTATAAAAGTAACTTAAATAAGGTTCGTATATTTATACAACTCAAGAACTTTTGATTGCCTTATGCCTTAGAGTAAGTATTTATACAAGTCATGTGATCTGCAGTTGTCACTTTTAAGGGAGCGTGAGAAAAAACCAGTGTTTTTTGAAATTTTGGTAGCAAAATATTTTTAAAAAAATCAGATATCTTTTCAGTAGAAACGTAGAGTTTAATTTTCTTCACATGGTGTTTTCAACATTTGTTAAATATTTGACAAGAATGTACTAGAATTTAATGACAACTTTTTTTATTCATTTAAAATACTTATTATCTAGTTCTGCTATGCTCATGCCAGATATTAAATAACGGTTGATATCACCATGTGTAGAAAATTGAGTTCTATTTTGGTACTGAATAATTATTTGATTTATTTTTACCCAAAAAAGTTTTGTCATAAAAACTGCAAAAATACCTTACTTTTCCTAACGTCCCCTGCACTCCAAACTTAATAGATAGACCTAATAGCAATAGGCCTATTGACCACCAATTAGTTTATATTTTCTAAAAGGTCCTTCATACCAAGTTTCTACCAAGGCAAGCGTGAATTTATTATTAGAAAGGTTACATGATTAAATATTTTAATCTTAAAATATTCAGATCAGTAAAGAATATATTGGTTTTATTGAGTATGTTTTATTCAAGTATAATGACTTAAGCTTAAGAGTAGGGATTGGAAGGATAACTTAAAGGAAATGCACCTGCATTAGTGAAGAGAAATGACGAAAACACTACATAAGTAAATAATGTGTGTAAAACCACTCCAGTGCAACCAGAAACTATACGGACCTGGACATCCTTGTCACCGTCAATACCGTTTATTTCGAGCTTTACGCTCTCTACTGGGTAATAACGCATGTGGAGGACTGAGTTATTAAAATTTAATTCACCCAAGTGTTGTCCCATATAATATAAAACTTAAATTACAATTTATAAATCTAAACACTTTATTTAAACAGCAAGTATTATCATAATGGTGTACTTAATTATTATCTTTTCCTAGGATGATTTTAACTAAATTTTAATATTAGCAACTAATTCGATTTCACCATATTTTAGATCAGCTCAATTATCTTAAATTTTATTTTGGTTTTATTGAAATTTTATAACATATTAAATTTGATAAATATTATTTGTCATAATTAGTTAATATAATGTATAGGTTATAAGTGTCGTGATGATTAATTGTTGTTAGTAATAACAATAATAATAATAATATCGTATTATTTGGGCGAAGCTAAAGCTAGCGCCTATTTCTTACACTTAAACCCTTAGTAAATAATTGGTACGGAATTCCACACGGACTTTCTCACTTCACTCTTTAAATATTGAGATATTTACTCAAAACTCGTAATACATGTCGAACATTAGTAAACCCGACCAGCAATTGCGTTATACTTACGTAAAACATTTTTTGACACCCGATTTTAAATTTTATAATTCTATTTGCCAAGAATTAAAATCCTCATTTGTTTATTCGAACAAAAAAAAAAAGATCGATATTTGGTCCGCAAGGGTCAACACTCCGTATTAAAATTTCAAATTCCGGTTAAAGTTTTCGACATCTTATTAGAGGTTGCACATTTTATGGTTATTGCATTGCTATTAAATTCCTCATTTATAAATTTAGACCAATAAAAAAGGAGTATTGAATATTGAGTCCAAAATTATAGAAATAAATCATTGCTGTACAAACATTTTCCATAAAAGTTTAAAAAGGAAAAAGAACATTAGCTTTTTGAGATTTACTTATTTACTTATTCTATGGCATTAGAGAATTATTACGTTAAAACTTAAGTAGTATCTTTGCACATCTAAAGACCACAATATTGTATTAATATATTTGCCAATATCTCAGAAACTATTGGTTTTATAAATATATATTTCAAATAAAAGTTTTTTATTTTTAGTAGTAGTCAACCACAATTTTACGATGATAAACTATTTAGTATCTCAAATAGTTGCGGATAAACGGAAATTTCTCCTTCTTTAAAGTATCCTAAAATAATTTTTATGGGAAAACTTTTAGCCATTTATTTAGAATCTTAATCAACGCCTAGATACAAATTTTAATCAAAATCGTTGGAGCAGATTTTGAAAAAAATCGATTTTTTTTCTTTTCTTTTTTTACTAAACCACACTTAATTTTAAAGGATAAAAAGACACACAGACCAGACGGCATTAAAAAAACATCTTTTTAAGGTTCGAGGGTTCATGAAATGCCTACATCCATCAACATCTCGGGTTTGATTCTTTATTACGGTTGCAATACTTTACCTTTTGTGTTCCAAAAGCTGAAATATATATATATTTACGTATAGCTTGGTAATCACTGGTTTTATAAAAATATGTTCCAAATAAAAGAATTTTATTAATAATAGACCTACATATTTTCAACGATAATTAATTTCATATATGAAAGAGTTACGGAGATATGATACAAAATGAGAATTTACGCATCAGATCGGAACCCTTGAATTAATTTTAATGAAAAATTGAGAGTAGCCATTTTGTTTGTAATATTGATCATTGTTTATAAATGAAATCGAAATTGTTGGAGCCGATTTTGATAAAAGCGATTTTTTCTCTTTTCGGCCTTAAGGAAACTACCCTTTATTTTGGGGTTAAATATCCAATTCGAAAAGCCCCTTAGGGCAACACTATAAAAAAACTAGCTACCAAGTTTTAGATTCAAATAGCCAAAGCTATTAATTATGCTTTTTTTTTAATGAGGATTATTCCATATAGATATCATTTTCTGAAAATTGGAAAATGACACCTGGACACGGGAATCGAATCCGGGACCTTTGGATTAGTACGCCAATGCTCTAACCACTGAGCTATCCAGGATTCGTCCCGTGCCCAGGGTAATTTGTCACTCATATTTTAAGGCAGAGTCTATGATGGACGTGCGGAAACTGTTGGCTACAAATGTGTGATTTTATTAATATAACGAGCTATCAGATAACGCAGCCACCCTCGACTCGGTAGTTGGCTTATTGCTGCCTGCTGCCTGTGAGGTAGTGAGAATATGACAAGAATTTAGGCCTACATTTAATACTTATGTGCTAAAAACTAGTTTATAATGTTAAAGATAAAATTTGGGAAATTCCAGAGTTTTATACATATATTTCATACATTTATATCGCGCATCGGTAATAGTTTGTCAAATATAAAGTTTGCTACACAACTAGGTTGTGTTAATATGGTTGTAAAGTATATTAGTATCTTTTAAATTCTCTCAAACCCCGGAGAAAGAAATATGGTGATCCTAAAAAAAAATGAAGATGAGATTTTGATAAATGTCGACGTTTCATGAACCACTAAATCCGAAAAAGTAGTTATAGCGATGCCATCTGTCTCTGATTTTTTTAAATGTCTTTTTGTCTATACGTGTGTCTAAATCTCTGCCTAAAGCCAAAACAATATTACCAATAAGTGTGATAAAACTTGGTCTTTAGATCTTACATTAGGTTTCTCCTAGGAGTTTTTGGATCTAGAAATATAATCCTTAAATTAAGAGTAGTTTACTGAAGGTCAAAAGGAGAAAAAACATTTTCTTGAAATCCGCTAAAATGATTTTGATTGCATTTTGAATCCCTCTTTCGTTTAAAATTTCACACCAAAATTATCGTTTGTCCACAAAAATGACTTTGAGGGTACTTTACATAAGAGTATATTTCCAATTTTGATCACATTTCTGTAACAATTTGTACATATACAAATATAAAAAAACGTTTGTTTTTATAAAACTAATAGTTTCTAAACTATAAACAAATAGAGGCCTTTTTATTATTTTTTATGGATATCTCTGAAATGTGAAATTGATTGTTTTGCTCTTTGGTGGACAGAGATGTTCCTATTTGTTTTCACTGTTTTTGTAAAACTGTAACTTATTTCATTTATGTTCTTTGGTGGAGTGTTTTTGCAACAGTGTATATTATTTAGTTTCACAATTCCTATGGATTTTTTTGGTAAATGTCTCTATTTTAAGATAAAAGAGAATGTATTTGCGATGCACCATACTATGTATTATTTTGGTTTTGTGGTTTATTTATAATTAATTACTAAAAAAAATTTTTTTATACAGACATATGTATAAAAATTGTAATCTGTTGGTCAAATATTTGTATTTATAATATTAGTCTATAAACATATGTATACTTTATATATATAATATAATGCGTATAACACGAACAGTTGGTTAGACGAGGTGACAAAAAAAATGTGTAAGTATACCTGTATAATTATATGAGTTAGTCAAATTACATTTTTTAAACGAGTATCTAAACTTTATATTAATATATATTTAGTTTATATAATAAATTTATAAATATATATTTTAAGAACAAAATACACATATATATATATGTATATTTTACTAACAACGCATTCTATAGCAAGATTAAAATGTAAAATATATCAAAATATTTTTTGTTTTAAATATTTATTAAAACGGTAACATCGTACGTGGAGTTGAGGTTGTTTCTCCTTGTATTGTACTCTCGGGATTTCGTCACTGGAATCTTGGACCGAAGGAAGGAAGTGTCAAACCAGGTGAGTGGGAGAGGGGTGAAGGAGAGCGACAGATGTGTTTTAATTTGAGCGGTAAGGGGAGGTACCGGAGGGGTAACCAACAAAATAGGAGCTTAGTATAAATACAAGAGTTGATCTCAAAGAAGTCATCAGTTCAGTTTGGTGTAATTTGGGATATTCACTAGAGATTTCAAATTTTGTGTGGAAGTTCTCTTATCTGACTCTTGTCAACATGAAGGTTATTGTAAGTAGGCTTTTTCTATTTTGACTTTAAGGCAACTGCCGTGATCTTTCTGAACATAGGGTTGTGTCAGAACACAACTAACTTTACCTAGGACAGCTCAGTTATTGCTAGATATCCATCCATACCTAGCACCACGAATATTATACCCGGATAGGAGGCTTTACTCAGTTTTTGAAAATATGTTTTATCATTTTAAACATAAACACTTTTTTTTAGCTTAGTACCTATTCGGGCTATACGCATATATATATATATATGTGCGTGTGTATGCGTATAGCCCGAATATATATATTTTAATATATATAAATTACGATACGGAAGTGGGGATTATAAAAGTGAAATTTATGTGGAATGTACCCGAATTTGCGTAGAAAGATAGTGAGAAACTATTTACATATATCACAGCCAGAATTTGAACCCCGTGCTCACCATCATCGGTAAACCATACCGTACTATCCTAGCATTTATGCAACTTTCCTATCATTGCGGGTCTATTTGACTAAAATACCCATTTGACGTGTAGTCTTCAAGATGTAAAGGAGAATATCTTTATTCTTATCACCGTGTCTTACTACCTGTTCAGGTCATACGTATATAATAATAATGACCACTATTAAGGGGTAGGGATTAGAAAGGTGACATTTTAGAGGTAATATTTCCGGATTTGCGTGGAAGGAGAATGTGAAACCATCTAGGAAAAACCAGCCTCAGTAAACCCGACTGGGATTCGAAATCCAATCTCCCCGTCATCAGCCGAGTACATAATATTACTAATGATGACATAATACGTGGATCAAATTTCCGAAATTACATTGTACTAAACTATATTCAAACTATAGTCTTACATTTGTCCGTGTATATCAGTTGGTAGCATATATGTATGCTAATCTGAAGGTCAAAGTTCGATTCCCTAAGAGGAGGAAAAAATTGTCCTGGGGGAAATTACGGCTTTTTCTTTCAGAGTGATGAAATAACGGTCGAGGAAAAATTTGTTTTTCCTGAGTCAAACTAGTTTGTAGGTCATGTGCATACATCAGCTGGTTCGTTAAATAACCTAATTAAAAAAACTTATCAGACATGATTGAGGGTCGATTCAAAACATACAATAACTCATTTGTTTTTGTTGTAGTTGCTCGTAGTGTTTTTATTTTATCTTCCCTCCAGGAAAATATCTTTACAGTTCTTTTTACTTAAACACCTCATTCCTTACTACTCTGAGCTCTCAGCCATGGTCATACCCAATGTATATTTGTGATCAAATGTTTAACAAACAGTGAGGTACCTTTGTCCAGATCACGTCGAGACTAAAGATTCAGTCTTCAAGGTGTGTCAAATCAGAGAGTAGTTCAGAGTCCTGGGTGCCAACTACACCAACTATTACGTTTTCATCAGTTGCACGAAAAATAATAAGAAAACGATGTTGACACTTAAACATGTGAATCGATCTCGGAACCTTAAGACTTTGCAGGGTTCGATTCCCGTAACCCGGAATAATTTCTCAGCTCATTCAATTTAGTTGAAAGTATATTCCCAGCACACGGCTACATTAGTGAAAAAGTTATTTTGCACCTATTGGGAAAATGGTTAGGTAGCATGTGTTAAGTCGAGCCTCCATGTAAAGAAAGTTATTTGAGGGTTAGAAAAATATCTAGTTACTTTAATGCAGTCGTGTACTCTGCATAATAGAGACATGTCAATTTTGACAGCTTTATGGACAATACAGTGACATTTTATTAATTAGGACCAATATGTAATTCCTAAGCACAATAGGTAGCGTGTCTGCATACTGTGCCAAGGGTCCCAGGTTCGATTCCCAGCATGGCTGAAAAATGTATCATTGGTGAAATGTGGGTTAACACTTTCACATTGATAAATTAACGGCCGAGGACTGGATGTTGTGCCTGTTCTAGACTTAAGTTAAATTATAAGGCATATGAAGCTACAGGCCTAGCAAGCCGGTAGTGGAGAATATATGGCTTGAATAAAAAACTGACCCAGAACATAGGCTGAAAACAGTAGTGGATGTAAAAAACCAATACGTAATTATTTTTGGTATTTTATACAAAGTGATTCCTACCCTTAGTGGGGATCGAGTGGAAAATTAAATTTCCCTTCATGACCATTGATAGATAGGCTGGGCTTCAAATCCGAGCCGTCTGCTTTAGAAATATTTTCCACAATTTAATTCTACTCTCATTTTGTAAGCCCTAATCCAAGCTGAGACAAATGCCTTCCCTCGAACGATACGAGAAAATGTGTCTTGAGATCTCAAGAGATAGTTTTAAAACTCCACATTCTTGTGATGTTACAGCTTTGCATCGTACTCTCTCTGACCTGCGCTCTGGCGGCGGAAGCTGACAAGAAGGAAGAGAAGTCCGTGGACAAGCGAGGGGTATTTGGTCTGGGTTACGGTGGCTACAGCGGCCTGGGTTCGGGACTCGGCTACGGTGGATACAGTGGATATGGAGGCTACGCCGCCTCCCCCAGCTACGGACTAGGACATGGTCTGGGATACGGTGGTTACGCCGCCGCTCCGGTGATAGCCGCCCCTGCCATCGCTAAGGTCGGCTACGCCACCCCCGCTCTCGGCTACCCCTCGGTCGTGGGTCATGGACTTAACGGATACTCCGGGCTTGGTGGATACTCCGGGCTTGGTGGATACTCCGGTCTTGGCGGATACTCCGGGCTCGGTGGATATTCCGGTCATGGTGGATACTCTGAGTCTTGGTGGATACTCCTCCGGTCTTGGTGGGTACCATGGCGGTCTAGGGTACGCTTCCGCCCCCATTGGTCTTGGACACGGCGGATACGGTGGATACAGCGGATACGGATATCACTAAGACTCAAGATCGACTAAAAATCACTCATATCATTTCAAACCAAACATATTCCACGCTATTAAGTCCATTAAATCACTCCTTTTCATTATTTTACACAATAATATCAGTGGATCATTTTCTTTAGTTAAAGGAAAGATGAAATATATATACGTATTTATTTTTCTATTGTATTAAATTCATATTTACAAAATATCAAGCATTCCCTACAATTATAATTAAATATTAAATTCAATGACTTTTAGTTTTCTTTTCATACATATTCCTATACTTTACAACCCCTGCTGTGTATAAAAAACAATTTACACAATATTTATCTTAGTACAAATTTTAGAGGATGCTTTTTTATTGCTGACCAGCAAATGAAGTCACAATATTCTGCCTGCACACAATCACATGGCTACAAAGAAGTGACAACTGGATATTAAAATTCACATCCTGATATTAGACTAATCAATATTATTGTAGTATTTATTTTTCCACTGAAAATTGGATTACTATTCCAATGTTCTGTATCTGTGAGCATAAATTGCCAGGTAATTGAATACTTTGTGAAATATATTATTTTACATAAAATATTTGTTATTGGTTACTCCTTACATATCTTTATGTCATAACCTCCATCTCGCTTTATTTTCAATTTACATCACACAAAAATTGTGTACTAAAAAGTTTTTCATAATCAAATTTATCATTCGTTTGAAATAACCGTTTATGAAATATGAATATTTTAATATTAAGAATTAATGTTTATTTTACACAGTGTTTGTTTTACATAAATATTATACATTATTTAAATAGCAAAGATTCTACATAACAAGTTTATACAAAACATTTAGTGTGATAGTTTGAAAATAGAAAGAAAACACACACACAAAACTACTTTTCTAGCTTTACATTTATTAGGGTTCAGATCAAATTTATAAAATAAATAAATTTTATAATTCTACTTTTTTAATATGAGCTTAGAAGTTTGAAATTTTTTTAGCTAAAAATTTTATTTTAGATTCTTTTTTCTTATAAATATCTTTATTTTTTCTGTTGTCACCCTGTCTCCATATCAAAATTTTTTTTTCCATACATCTCACAAGATAAATCTGGTACAAATTGAATTTATTTTGTTTGAAACAAGTGTTATCAACAACTCAACTATTTTAGTGGGGATGATAAACAAAATCAAGAGTAAATTTGCAGAACCAGTAGAGAGAGAATGGAAAACCATTTTTTTAGGAAATTATGACTTCACTACACCCAGTTTCTATTCAAACTCGAGTCTGGACCTCTACAGATAATTGAACACGCTGGAGCTTAGCCAACTCTACGGAATATAATATAATATAATATAATATAATATAATATAATATAATATAATATAATATAATATAATATATTATAATATAATATAATATAATATAATATAATATAATATAATATAATATAATATAATATAATTTTTATTTTAAAAATTTACAAAAAAAAATTGCGCTAAAATTCAAGCCTGCGTTAGTAGTACATAGCTCAAATGTATCTTAATATAATATGTGGATCAGTCCTAATACCGTAATTATATTAAATTAAGTAAATATTGACAAACCAGACACGGGTCTTACTTCATGGCCCAGTCTGTCCTCCTTCCCTTAATGATGTTGCCTAACTGGGTATTTCAAAGCTATTTTGTAAAGCGGGCTGCATCTTAACTTGATGCATCTAAGCACTCTAAGTACTATCGCACTTAGTCACCAATGTACGTAATATAAATAAAGGGGTAAAAGGAGTAGTTGACCCTGCTAGCCCTCTTGTTTATCTGCTGATAACAAATTCCCTCTTCCACTGACGAGTTTTCACACTCACTATGCTATTTGCGCCTGGAAAACATTGACTTTCTTTTTAACATTACCTTTTACTTTTTTCCTTGTTCTCTCTCTCTCTCTCTCTCTCTGTCTCTCTCTCTCTCTCTATATATATATATATATATAATAGGAAAAAATATATATATATGCTTACGAGGAATTTTTTAATCTACATCCTGAGAGGAAAATTCTTAATTTCTTATACACCATTTTTATATTAAACCAAATATCCCAAATTATAGATGATTTATATAATATACTGAAAAAAAAGCTACTCAAAATAAAATTTATAATTTTGTGACAGTGTAAATATATGTTTATCACTATTTAGAAATATACTTTTTTTGTTTTAATATTTTATCTTTTAAACTTGCCGAATAGATTTTAAATACAATAAAATTAGCAATCTTATCTTGAATTTCCGTGAAGTCAAAGGTAAACAACTTTGTTAAATTAATATGATGATAAGCGAGTAAAATAAAATAAAAATGACATAATTGGTACCAAACAAAGTATGACCGTATCATCGTAGGAAGACCTTTAGAACTATCACTATTAGTATAATTATATCAACTGTAGAACACAACCATTGGGTGATAAATAGCAAGCAAACTGGGCAAAGCAACTATTTTAATTATCAAATTATGATGCTTTTGCAAACGGCTATAAATTAAATATATTTCCAAGATTTCACCACAGCTTTAGTGGCTACAACATAAACTCTTAAAGCAGTTTTATCAAAGCAAGCACCGACCTTGAACGACTTCAAGACACATATTACTATTGCTTATTGGTAATTTTTACTTACTCTCTGGGTAAATTTCTCAGCTCAGGATGCAATGTTCATGGGTTCAAACCCCGCTGAGATTGACTTTTTTTCATAAGCGATAAAAATCTGTAGCACAACTTCCTTCGGAGGAAAAGTAGAACCGTCGGTTCCAAGTCGATTGTGGTATGTAAAAGAACTCTGGAAGGTATGTGAAAATACCGTTTCCAGAAAATTGGTAGGACTTTTCTATCTCGCTTATAGAAATTCTCGTGTGCTTGTATAATGAGTCAGTTCAAAATTAGTTTTACCCCAACTTAACTTACTAATAAAATAATATAGTCGACACATTGGCTGGAGACACTTTCCTGAGAGTTCGAAGAGTTAAAAAAATATGCTACTAAGTAGTTAATCGTCATGGGATATGTTTTGAAGTTCTATTTTTAACAGCTAGCGTCAAATTAAACAATCAAAAGACAATTAATAATATAAAGAATTTCCATCAGTATTCATTACCCTACAGTATTTGTCTTAAAGTCTTATTGAGTTGAGATAAGTTATACATAATTTATATAAAAGGACATCTATTGCTATTCATGATGTAGCATGTCTTACTATTGGTTGGGGTTATACGTGTATCCACACAAATGGGGTAAGTATGAGGAAGGTAAAATTAAGAACAAACGTTGTCTACGCACATTTGCATGGTAGAAGAGTGGTAACATATATATTATAAACCACTTCAGCACAACTATCTGAGATTTTAGCCCTAAACTCCTTTGTTAATGTCAAATTAAACAAGGTGAAACTGACGCCTTGTCTACATGCTCACTGTTAAAAGTTTGATGACAAATCCCTTGATTTTAGATGGGGGGCCACGCTGAAGCTAACGGTGAATTATGAATACAGAAATAGCTGTAGATTCAGACGCCTCATCTCAGTCGGCTGAGTGTCTATATACTGAGTTGAGAGTCCTGGGCTCACTTCCTGGCAAGGATGAAAAATTTATCATTATTTAAATGTGTGTCCACCCTTTACAATGAAGAATTAATGGCCGAAGCAAAGGTAATGTGTCTGTTCTAGATTTAAGTTAGTTTATAAGTCGTGTGTTGATATAATCAGTCGGTTTAGAAAGTGCATGTTAAATACCTCAAATAAATGGAAAAATGATAAAAATAAATAGTATATATATATATATATATATATATATATATATTTTAGCACCGCATTTTACTACCCATTTGGGTTATAGGCAAATAATTATAGCAATAGAAACGTCAATATCATTGAGATGTAAAAAAAAGTATTATCTTCGAAACATAAATTGATAATAAAGCTTCTATCTTCTTTTTTCTATTGAATCATCTCTACTAAATCAACATATGTTGACACGCATTCTAAATGTCTACGGGGAGGTCAGGGTTCTAATCCAAGGTAGGTGTACAGAGGATTTTTTTCGCCTAAATGACTACCTACTCTCCCTTAAACATGAATTTTGGTACATTTACACTAAATTCTACTTTACTCCTCCTTAAATCACTATAGTAATTAAAATGTGAACAGTCCGAGCGGGTAGTAAGAAATTGTGATTACTGATTTAACTCAGGAGGGTTTGGATGATAAGTGTGATTATTAATAAATGCATCATCCTTCTCTTGGATTAATATTGGAAAAACACACATGTTGAATAAAACAATCTTGGTTAACCCGACTAAGCTTCGAACCCAATGGACTCCAAAATCCCGGCTAAGAATAAAGCACACTTGCTCTGGCCTATCGTCATCTTGCCGTGCGACGAGAGGAAATGTTTACCAATAACTTTAAATGACGACCACACACGAAAGTCAAACCTACATTTACAAATATTTAACAGTGGCATAATCAGCTTTATTGGCCACGTGGTCAAACGCGTCACTCTAACAGTAGATTAGACTTCCGATGGCGAGGAGATCTAGGTTCAAATCTCGTAATGGTATATTGTGTTTATTTACAAAATTGTTTTCCATTCTCCCTTCATACAAATGCATGTACACCTCCTCTATATATATAGCCTTCACTGTCCCTAAAACCATTAGTGTAATTAATATATAAGTGATCAGCCCGAACGGGTAGTAGGACTTAGTGTTAAAAAAAAGTGTCAAATATTGGAGCAGAAAAACATACCTTAAGGAACTTTCTTTAATGTTTTCTAATATCGGTATGCCGTCGATTAGAGGATTATAATTTATTAACTAATATAACGAATGAAAAGGGTGGCACTGAGGGAAATGCACCAGAAAACGTCTGTGGATAAAATGAAATACTTAATTTTATGGTAAATCTTGTTATTGCTCGACATAGCCACATTTAATAGCCCTCTTGAGTAGTGATGAGAAAAATAATAAATGAGAAAGAAAAATTGTAAACGTATCTGCCTGGAGAAGAGAAATAAACTATTAGTAAATAACACCCTGAGTGGTTCATATCATGATTCCAACCCCAACCTCCCCATCACCTTCAAATATGACCAGGCGAGTTTGAAGTTTAGCCTGCGTGCCCACAAATGCGGGAAAATCGCGCTTGTCAAATACACGAAATATGCTCGCCTTGTAAAGGCGATAATTGCGGTGGATCTAACTGTCCTAGGCTGTGACATTCACTTTCTCTGTGTCCTCGAATCCTTGTTGATGACCACCTGACCACTGTCACACAATGGCGGACGTTGCATAACTGTCTTCAACGACGGGCACGATACGCTCTACTTACCTCACCTTTTTATATTTTACTACTAGTTCTTTTTGCCAATGTGCTACTCACTAATAGCGACTAATTTCCCCTGGTTGCTACGAATCTCACTGGCCTCTTGGGATGGTCACAGATCATATCCACTAATCAAATGACACGGATAGGGAATAGCAGGATTAAACATAATAACATTTTCCGAAATTCACCTGGATAAAGTATGAACGCTAATAATAAAAAAAAAGAGAGTACTCAATAGGAAATTTACCTTCGGCCTCTCAAGTAAAATTAAAACACGTTGACGCTAAGCTAATCTTGCTGCCTTTTTTAAATAGCCCATATAATAAACACACACACAAACAAATATAGAATTATAATATATACCAGCACCAGCTATATAAAATTGTTGATTTAAGAGATATAAAACTGTTGGAGTATTTTTCTTTTTGCTATTTTAATTTTAGTGAAATATAAACATAATAAAAAAGCGTAATTTTTTCTGGTGATACATTGTATCCCCACCTTAAAAATATCTTTTATAAATTTAAAAATGTTTTTAATCTAGTAATTTTCTTTATTTATTTGCGTTAATCTGTGTTTGGTGAATGCAATTTTCTACACAAAGAAATGAGATATGATAGCAGCACTGGTGCAATGGTGAATGGACAACATTACCAGTGGTGTGTATCATTATTTTGGGCTCCCTCTTTATAATTTAGATCCAACAAAATGTATTGAATATTAGTTGATTTTGGATATGACTCAGCAATAGACATAGAAAACAAAAATATACATTTATTTATTGAACCTTCTGAAGGCATGAACCAGATTTGAAACTTATTTGTCTATTATATATATATTTTTTACAAATATCCCCTCCTTTAACAGAAATCTACTATATTTAAAAAAGCAAAAAATGTTTTTGATCCCATTATTTATATCTTAAATGATTTTAAAGCTGGAAGAATGATGCCATAAATACACGCCATTTGTATGTTAATAAAACACAATCCACACACTTTTTTAAACTAGAAAATGATGAGTTTATTTAATAGCTCTGATGATATTGTAAATGGAGTTTTACACCAACGATCATCTCCTGGTGGAATAAAACTAAATTGAAAATGCAACGTTTTTAAAAAATAAAATAGTGTACATAAGATGACGTTTAGATTGCTTGAGGAGTTTCTCTCTCACGCAAATTGTTTCATCAAGATTACAAATCAAGAGTTTCTTAGATAATTAAACGTACTTTGAAGTCATTATACTGGTAGGTTATCTTGATGAATTAGACTAAAACTGGTTACAAACATTGTTCTTTTGTCTTGACATTTGTTTAAATTTTAACTTTAATGTCAGGAGCTCTACAATATCTAAAACAAATAAAAGAAGATCATAGTTAAAATATTGATTCATATCGATTAAAAGTAATTTTTCTGAACGATACCCCTAAGTTTATATTTCTTAAGGCATTATATCAATCTGCTGATCTTCTCAGTTTGAGGTCCACTAATTGTTATAAAATCCCTACGCTGTCCTTTAAATGGTGGAATACTTATTTTATTGAAAGTAAAATATCCCAACAATATTTTCATGTAAGAGTCAACCCATTATACTTGGATATTAATTAAAATAGTCCCATGATGAAATAGTTAGTCTTAAATGATTCATCTTTCCAAATATACATAATTGATTCTATTGATGCATTATTTTTAGGGTATAAATATTTAAAAAACGATTTTATTTTTGTTGATTTGGTATGTATTTCATAGTGATGAAAACCTTGTTAAATTTAAAATGCACGTATAATTTTATTAAATTAATCAAACACATAATAATTAGTTAATTACAAAAATATTTCATATTATAACAGTACGATAACTTCTTTTGTTACATTCACTACATTAATCCTGGTTAATAGTAATGCCCATATCCACCGTGTCCGTATCCACCGTATCCCAATCCATGTCCGCTATACCCCAATCCATACCCGCCGTATCCCAGTCCGTGTACTCCGTATCCCAGTTCGTTACCGTAGTTCCCGTGGTAGGAAACTGTAGATACGGCCGGCGCAGCTACGATGACCTTGGAATAGGCGAGTGGAGCTAGCGTAGGAGAGACTATGCTGGTTGCTGTAACTGTAGGAAGGACCGTAACTAAGAGCTGGGACGTAGCCGTAACCCAGACCCGCCAATCCGCGCTTCGTAACCGTCTTCTCTCCCTCCTGGGCTGCGCATGCGCACACCATAGCGGAGATGATGGTGACTAGCTAAGAGAGAATTAGATAAATCAATCCTCACGCCTTGGCATACAGAACTATAATTCCACTATTTTCGGTTACATACATTCTATAATTATTTAAAAACTTAAGAATTGTTGAAAAACTATTATCTTTTTAAAATAAACAAATAAATAAGTCATAAATAATACTGTTAACAACTTCTAAAATTTTGCATGTTAATAATTTGCTTCACATTATTAACTAGTTAAGTAATATAATCAATAATGTGTGTTTAAAATATATTTCATAATTTTTGAAAAGTAGGTGGCTCTACATAATGTAAATGCTACGAAATTAAACATTTCAGAATAAAATTACAACACTTTAATAAATTTGTGTGTGTTTTTGCAAGCATGCATATACGCCTATTAATACTTTGTTTGAAGGTCGCATTAAAAAATTTAAAATCTTGAAAATAGCATATTTTGTCTCTCTAGCTCATTCTGCAGTTATTCAGCTAAATACTTTTGGGGTCATGAGCTCGATTCCAGGAATAGCCAATACGTTAATATGAGCGAATGAGTGTCAACTGAACTTATAGTAAGCTAATATTGTACTATTTATGTATTGCTTGATCATTTGGGGAAAACATTATTTCATACTATTTTCTCATTAGAATTTCCAAAAGCGTAGACTGTTAGTGGGTTTAATTGTTTATTTGTCTATTATCTAATTCAATGATTACGTTTTAGAATTTAAGACTGGTCAAATTATCTTGTAATTTGTCTATAATTGTTAAGGTTCATGTTTTGTGTTTTAATTTTGTGTATTGCTATTTACTGCCTATCCAAGTTATCCACATATTCATACTGATGAGATAGATCCAAGGACGGTAGAAAATAGAAGAAATTTCTGGCTTAGCCGCAGAAGTAGATTGGGAAACTATTTAAGAAAACAACAGCTAGGTACACTCCGCCAGGATTCGAGACTTTACCTGTTGCTACAAGCAAACCGGCAATAGGTACTGTTTATTGATGGCCTACACAAGATATATTCCCTAAAATGAGTTATAATTGAACACGATAACTTCAAATTAGTAGACTTTTCTAAGTAAAATAAAAAACCTATGATTTTCATTAAAATTAATAAGTTTCTAATATTAACATGAACTATTTATAAAAATTATGTACGAAATAAATACTTTTTTAAATTTGTTAATTTGACTTAAACTATTTTTAATAGTGTGTAGTTAAAGTAATACATATTTTTCTTACCACAAATTTCATTTTGTAGCTACTGTTTGTTGTTGCAGACACTGTTTGCAGATCCTGTTTGAAGACTGGTGTCTGAATGAATCGTACATGCCACATTTATACTGAGGAGATTTCCTTATTTCGTCGATGTCTGTTTAAGGTTTATTTCCACACCTTCTCCTAGGAAGATAATATTATGGCTACACGTTGTGTCTTAATTATTTCTTCCTGGCACGCAAGTCTAGAGCCGGTCGCTACTTCCTTGATATCAATGTTACACGTTTTGATATCTTGATAATTAATCAAACTATTGTGCAAATTATTGTATTGTTTGTTTGATATATCTTCAACTCAAGTGCTAAAATAGTCATATATATTAAAATGCAGGGTGGAATAGCTTGAAATATCTATTGTTGTATATTTGATATGAAATATATTAATGTTAATTCAAAATATAGCAAAACTTTTTAAAATTATAATTATATATAAGTGTATTCAATGCATATGTTGCTAAATAAATGGTGCCCGCTTCGGGCCACGGGGTCTAACACGCTACTCTATCAGTAGACTAGACTGCCGATAACGGGGAGATCAAGGTTCGAATCTTGGTCGGGTGTATTTAGGGTGGTTTTCTCAAAATGATTTTCCACTCTTCTTCTACGCAAATTTGGGTAAACTTCCTATAAGTATAACCTTTCTTATCAATAAAACCATTGAAGTAATTAATAAATAAGCGTCTACCCCGGACGGGTAGTAAGACGCGGTGCTAAAAAAAATTACAACACATTCAGACAAACAATTTCATGTTGTGCATTATAGCTTCAAAGATATTTTTCATAATTATAGCTCTTACGCAGAGAAAAAATCATCTAATCTCGTAACCATAATAAACACCGTTTATATAAAAATTTTAAAGCAAATTGTTCCAACAATTAAAAAAAAAAATAAAATCATCTATAGTCAATAATGTGTAAGCTAGGCTCATTATATTACTATAAGTAAAAATATTAGTATTTCTTATATGGAAAAACAACTCCCTAATACCAATATTTTTATATTATTTGTTATTATTTAACTAACATTTAGTATATTTTAGAAAAATGAACGTTAACTATTTTTTATAGTGTAAAATAGTCTCCAAATAACAAATTTGTACAAAACATTCATTAAAGCCACTTTCTAGTTATTTCAAATTTTTAGTAAATCATCCTACAGTAAGTAGAATACTGCTGAATTAATTTTTTCAAGGAAAACATGTTTTAAAATATTTTAATTTTGTCAGTCATTAGTAAACTACCATTGAACGGGGCTTTCTCCAAAAAACAAGTAAGATTATACATTTGTATTTGGTGTACCAAATATTATTTAGGTAAACATTTTTAACTAAGCCATAAATACAATTTTTGAAAATTTTTGAATTTTATAAAATGAATTTTAAGAAAACTACACTTAAGCCATTTTTTCTACCATAAAACAAGTATTAAGTATTATTTGTAAGGGCCAACACTCCTTAGATATTTACTATAAACAAAATTACAAAATTTTCAAAGCCATTTTGAAAAATCAATTTAAAAAATAAGTTCAAAATAAAATTATTTGGAGGTATAGCCTCAAAACATCTAAATATCAGGCAAGGGCGCCCCAGGTTTTATCTTCNGGTATGGAATACCCCCATTACACTGAGAGTCCGGGAGTTCTTCGCCCTGGAAAATATATTAAATTGAAGCCTCAAAAGGGGCTTTTAAGGCAATCCCTGTCTCATGAAACTAAGATACAACATAAGAAAAATGTTTAAAATTTATCCAATTTCGTGGGTGGACACTTGAATTTGATCATTTGAATGGCGAATGCTATTGGAATTGCTCGCGCTTGCGCCAAACTATCAACACTAGAGTCATCAGGGACCTGTTTGGTGGCGGGCGCTAGATATTAGTTTATTATTTATATTCTATAATTATCTATTTGCTGGCTGGGGGCACAGTTTGAGCGCTAGTTAAGAACACCGTTGGGTGGGATTAGCCTACTTATAATATTTATACAATCTCAGAATATCAGGGGCCAATTAGGCAGCCTGTCCCCCTGATATCAGGATTGAACTAAATCCATAAAACCGTTTCGGATCCAGGCCCAGAACCGGACAGACAGAAAATAATGGGAACATACATACTTGTAAAATTCACTCTTTTGGATTCACTCTTATGGAAACATAAATAATCTCGAGGCTAAGAATTTTCAATATCACAAAATTTTATCTTTATTTTAGAAAGTAAAAATAAAAAGTAAATAAATAGCAATTCCTAAAAACAACATTCATCTTCTTAATAAAGTTAAACTATTAATAAATGTATATATTGCACTAATTTGTAATATGTGAATATACTAAATTTGATCACTAATTTCGAATCAACTTTTTACTTTTTCACATAAGAATAATCTAAAATATATTAAAATAAATGGTACGGTGCACCGCACAGACTTTCTCTCTCTTTCTATAAACTCGTAAGATTTCTGAACGGAATAATGTACATTGTATCATCACCACTCCACATAAGAACATGCATAAAATAATATACAATGATATAGAATCAATGAGAAAAGAGGCGGGTCTTTGTCTACCTAAGAACATTTCAAACAGTTTAATGTCTTCCACAAGGGTCAACACTTCGTATTCAAATTTCGATTTCTGGTTAAAGTTTTAACATTTTATAAGGTGTTGCAGATCTTCAAGTCATTGCATTGATATTTAATTATTCATTTATACATTTTGAACAATAAAAAATGTAAATATTGACTATTGAGTCTAAAATGGAGATAGATCATTGCTATGCAAACATTTCTCCTAAGAGCTTTAAGGAAAAATAACATACTTTTTTAGATACTTATATTTAATTACTCTATGGCATTGGAGAATTATTGCGTTAAGACTTAAGTAGTATATGTTTACAACTAAAGCTCACAAAATTGTATTAATATATTTGCAAATATCTCAGAA
>CABFWB010004566.1:44338-57452 GCA_902151455.1 Timema bartmani
CCTCTGGGCAACCCTATGAAAACCCTAGATATCAAGTTTCAGCTCAATCGGTAAAATAGTTTAGGCTCTAGTTGGAGGTACAGACAGACAGACAGACAGACAGACGGAAATTCAAAAACCACTTTTTCGGATTCAGGGAGTCATGAAACGTCAAAATTCATCAAAATCTCGAGTTCGATTTTTTGACGATCACCATACTTTCTCTACCTGTAAGATAGAGAGAAAGTAAAAATTACATACAACTATCTTGAGTTTTGATAAATTTTAACATCCCATTTGTTTCGCAAAAAATATATTAGTACTTCATATAATTTTTTTTACGCATGTATGTATGTATTTATGTTCTAATGTTCGCTTATATCTTATATTTATTGATTGCTACTTATTTTTTCCTATGCAATGGAGTCGATAAAGTTTAGTTACTTTAGTATAAATGTACAGAGATCGGCCGGTTAAGTGTGAAAGAACTATAAATGTAGAAACATGATGCATGGAAGGACATTTCAGAAGAGTTATATATTCAAACCGTTGAAGTAGAAAATAATAATAAGCGTTCAATGACAGATTTTAATCGTGAATTGAAAAGGTAAACACTAAAACCCTCAAGGAGAGGAATTGAGGAAGTTTATTCCTCAAAATGGTTCTCTTTTTAACTTCTCCATTTCTTATCAGCATCCTAAACTCAACTAAGTCCTAACAAAAATTTTGATTTAGTCTAAACACCTTGCTGCATAAAAATGTTCTCGACATTTCTTGTTAACATTCACAAGATTTGTTGCCAGCATTGTTGCGCTGGTGTGGATGTACCTTTAAAGATTGTCTTTTATTTAATTTCTCCTTCATGAGAACAGGGTTTCTGGGAAAGATTTGACTGCCCTAATACATTTATTAGTGTATATGATTTTCCAAATATTCTTTAAAAGAACTATAATTTAAAAAACAAACAACTAAACCAACACTTACACCGGTCCTCGTCAATCTACCACATAGTTAGATTCCATGACGTCAGCTCACAGTGTAACCATACCGATAGAAAGGCCGCTATCTGTTGGCGAAACTAGTGCTAACTTCTTCCGATAAAGGGTGTTATTTGTTCAACACCACGAACCCCCCGGCCGTTAAGCTCACTTTAATAGACCGGAGAAGGGGAATAAAATCCTTTGAATACTTTTATATATCTGGTTCTGCCGGAACTTAAATCCAGTTGTCATAATATTAGGGTTTTGGCACTTTAAACAATAAGTGATCATTAATGTCAGAATAAAACTTAATTACGCTTTCACACTAAAAATGAATTATAATAATTATTATCTTTTTTTTTTCTGAATTAGAAATGAATTAGAATTATATGGTAGATTCACGTCACTATAAAAATAACCATATTTATCAATTAAAAAGTTACTGAATATTCTTTCCTGGATAAATGTACCATTCTTATGTTTTATAGAAACTACGTTGGATAAATTTTATCAACTTTGATATCTCTAAATACAGGCTGTATTAAGAGAGATATAAGTATATAATATAATAACAGTGATTGTTATTGAATATTTGTTTTTATTTTATCCTAAATGTTCGTTCTATGATGATTTGATTCTAATTTTTAGTTGGGACTGCACACCTAGTTACTGTATTAATTTTACGGGGCAGAGAAAAGGATTTTTATATAAATGCAAATATATCGCCTCGTTAGAAGAAGAGAATAAAGAGAGGAACCAATTATAGTTACCGTCCAATTTTTATCAGGAGGGTATTTTATAAAATACAAATATATCTTTCTGTGGATTAAATTGGTTGCACCGTCTTTATTTTTAGATGTATTTTATTTTTATTGATAATGTGTATCATAAGTGGATACCAAAGAAAGATACGTGATACGTGAGTGGATATCTTGTATCTGTTATACCTGTTAGTTAAAGCTGTTTCTACACAAATTGGACTGTATGGTAACACAAAAGTGGCCAACCAAGACGATAAATAAGCGCTAATTTTAAACACTAATTAAATACACTTATCGTTCCTCATTAAAACTAGCTGAAAATTTCCTTCCCACCTTTTGTTAAAGTATTAGCAGTAATAATTATAGTGAGACAGGTTCGTGTGTAGGTGATGCAATCACGCCATCAACTGCCTACATCTGATAACATTCACAATGATGGATTGCAGCCCCCTACAAACCTCCCCCACTTCATTAAAGGAGAAGTGCAGTAATCCATAAGAATGGTCAGATTTGTCTGTAGGGGAAAGTAAAAAATGGAAAGAGGGTGTTCGTGCAAGTAAAGTTAGGGGAAGGTGGGAGGGGGGGGATTTAAAATACAGTATTTTGGTCATTCGAGAGTGTCATCTAAATTTTGAAGACAAGACCCGCTTCGGTGGCCGCGTGGTCTAACGCACTACTCTAGCAGTAGGTTGGACTGCCGATGACGGGGAGATCGAGGTTCGAATCTCAGTTGGTTGTACTAAGGGTGATTTTCCAAAATGGTTTTACACTCTTCCTCCACACAAATGCGGTTACACTTCCTATAAATATAGCCCTACTCGATCCCTAAAACCATTAGCGTTATTAGTACATAAGCGTGTAAGCCTAAAGGCTATTAGGACGCAATGCAAAAAAAAAATTAATACAACATAAGTTTTTTGTAAGTTGTGTATAATATCTACATTTAAATTTTACGCAGGTTAACTTAAATACTAAAAAGGTTATTAAGCTCTTATAGATGTAATAAAATACTATAAATGGGTATTTGCTTGACTGTATGACTCATAACTAACTTGAATATTGGAAAAATAAAAAAATAATAAGCATAAATTTCTAATCAAATTTGAGGAGGATACTTAGTTTGAATACTAAACATGAATTCAATTTGCACAGTAACATGCACAACAAGCAAATTCTTTGTGGATGAATCATATATTTTGATAACATACTTAGTTAGTACAGCGTTTAAATCAAACTAAACACTATAAAGATGGCATTGACTTAACTCCATTTGTATCAAAATAATCGGGAATTTAAAGAAGTCATAGAATATTTAGTCTTAATACGTTTATATACCCAAGAAATACATTTTTAAATTTGATTAATGGTATGTAAAAAATGCAATGTCATATTTAGTATCCTGCACTATTTAGAGTAAATTTTTTAATAAATTAAAGAAATAAAATAGACAGTTTTTTTAGCCATAAAATATATAAAACAAAATCGATTCCAAATAGTTTTATTAAATTAGAATATATGTTGGATATGTTTTTTTAAACCTTAGCTTTAGATAAAGTCAAGAATTTTAAATATATTACCATACTCTGTAGATATAACAATTTTTTTTCTATTTTTAAAATAATGGGGACTTTACATTGCAAGAAATATTAATTTTTATTAATTCGGAAGAATCATAAAGCTAGCTAACAACTACTAGCACAGACACATAGTGCCCCACACGTATAGCATGAATTCGCACTTGCCTTGGTATTATGATATAAAACGACAATCCAGTTCCTCTAAATTCTGCCTTTCTAGTGTCTACTCCAATAGTGTGATTACATTTGGATAATTCGGGCTGATGGTAAAGAACAATGCAATAAAAAACAAAATAACAATTTAGTTTTGGAGACCAATTTCCTACTTTAATGTTTCAATTGAAAGTAGATCTTGATAGTTGTGCTTTATCTTATAGATCTGTGCACTTCTGGCAGCCATGGTCTACGCATGTGCGAAACAGATGGAGAAGAAATATGTCGAGAAGCGTGGGCTAGTCGGCCTAGGGAGGCTACTGGGGCTACAGACACGCTCTTCTGGGGTACGGCTACTCTTCTGTAGTGAGCTATCGTCAACCCGGCTGTCTCTGCCGTAACATATAATGGAGGATATGATAACGGGCTTGAATACGGCTTCGGACTGGGACTCGGCTATGGGCTAGGATAAAGTTACGGACTGGGACATGGTAGCTACGGATACAGTGGTGGATATGGACACTATTATTAACCAGGTTGACGTGATTTATAAAGTGAACTGATGACCCATTTGTAAAATAAAACTCTCTCTTTTTTTTGAAATCATCTTCATCATCAAGAACAACTTCCAGCCACTATCTAAGTCTGTTTGGAACATAAGCCTTTCCACCACCTCCTTTCCTCCCACCACCTCTACCTCCACCTTGGCCCAGTCCTCTCCTCTCTCCTCCACATTCCTCCTTACACCCTTCAGCCTTGGTCTTCCTCTCAGCCTCCTAACCACCCCCTCCATATCCAACATCCTCCTGGGCATTTTCCCCCTCTCCATTCTTCTAACGTGTCCATACCACCTTAGTCGTGCCTTCTCTATCCTGTCCTGGACTCTCTCTTCCTTTACTATTCCTCTTCCTCTATCATTTCTTATCACGTCAAATTTTGTCACATTGAAATAAACATTTTAACTGATTTTAATAATAACATCAACTGCCTACTTAATAGTGGGGGTATTTTTGAAATAACTAGTTTTGTAAATGGATCCACGATAGGACGGGGAAAACACAATGTTACTGTACATTACATTTAGAAGACATTCTGTCTATTTTCAAACGTTAACCGTATCGCTACCAACAATCCCGTCCATTGCGACTCTGGTACCTTAAACCCCGCGACCACAGCTGAAGGAATGCTAGATGCCCACCTATGAGATAAAGAATAGCGAGAAAACATGCATTCGTATTATTTTAAACTATTTTATATAGCATTATTATAGCATGACACTTTTATAATTTATGAATAAATATAAATTTCAAACTACTGTACTATTATGATACAAGTGATTTATCATTATATAGAAGGATTGCCTTAGCAATAAACTTTAAGAGGGAATACAAACAAATTGCAACTGTAACTCTATTTAAGTTGAGAAACCAGAATATCCTGAAAACGAAGTATTTAAAAAAATTGTTTCTATTAAAAAGAAAAAGCTTTTGTTTTTTTAGGGAGAAAGAGAGTTTTTATTTGGTGAACCTCAAGGTTATTTCAAGTTCAACTTTGGTTTTCTAAAAAAATATAATTTTTAATAGCATTTTGTTCTACACAAATAATAAAAATTATTTTCAAGAACTTTATTTATTTGACATCAAATTTTAAAGATATTATTTTTGTCTTTATAAGAGGAGATGGTCCAAATATGGGCTACCATTTTCATTTTGGGATCTACAGTCATAACTGTTAAAAATTTTTAGAGTAAACTTATATCTGTACCACGCTCTCTGTATGGTATTGGGTTGAAATAATTTAAAAAATATAATTATATGTTTGTAAATTAATTTTTTACAATTAGAGTTAAACTGATGAATTTTGAAATCAGGGTCCAAATAGTAAATCTTCGTGCTAGCTATAGACAGCCAGGGCAAGGCAGTACAGGAGCCATATTAGTTATTTATATTGAAATCTACTTTCCAAGATTCAGGTAGTGGAGCCCAGGAAAATTATTCTTATTTTATATTCCTCATTTTCATCAGAAGAGGTATCAGATAAGATACTTTTTATAATAATTTTTGTTCACTTAATTAAACAAATTAATCTCGTACGTTGGGTTCCAATCAAAACATTTAAATGTGACATCACTAACTATTAACGAGCCATACATTCCAATAAATGTATTGCCTCTAAAACTAAATGAAATATGTTTATAATAAGACTGCAGGTAAAATTTGAACAGTATTTTTTATATCTTTTTAATAAATTGAAGGTGTTATTGTGTTTATTTATTGATAATATTATTTTTAGCTTAGTAGAAATAAAAATAAAGACATTATTATTTTGTAAAAGTAAACTGTATCAGTAAAGATCAAGTTGGAGTACAGTACCAAATAAACATTCAAATATATCTCTCGATATGAAGGTAGAATATTGTCATTTAATTAAATCATAACATTCAATTTAGGAGGTGCAAATAACAAGAACACGATTAATATTTATCTTTCTTTTAATTGAAAATAAATGTATTACAAAATTATCAGTTTCAGGAAAAGTTTTATAAATACAGTAAAATTATTTCAAAGAAATACATTATTTGACTACATTAATATTGTTTATATTTATCATACATTTAATTAAATTACATCATTATACATACTTTCATTTCTAAACTAACAAAAGTTTTATTTAGATATAAAATAAATTGAGCAATTTTAAGTTAGTATTTTCTTTGTAGCACAATTTTTCAATTCTGTGATTTTACAAACCCGTATTGATCTAAAGATTAAAAAAAAATTGATGTATTTACAAAAAAATATAGTGCCACGATTTTAAATCTTGCCTTTTTAAGAAAAGGTTATTGGTGTCAATATTAAAATAAACTGAATTTATAGAACTATTAACAAAAGGACTTCATTGATAAGCTGCTTTTCAATTTTAAATCAAGCCATTTTATATATCAATTTCTTTCCAATTTTACCCACCCTTACATGATGTATTTCCAAAACAATACCTTCTCTCTCCCTCCAACCCCAACCTCATTCCAACACTCATATTTCCCAATGCTAGTACATCCTCTCAAAGATTGTTATGGTCGTGTAGTGAAGTGGTGATCCCGTGATGATGAGCACACTTAGAAATAATGTCCGTATCCACCATATCCACCGTATCCTCCATAACCTCCATATCCACCATAGCCTCCATATCCCCCATATCCTAACCCATGCCCGTATCCACCATAATAGCTGACGGATGACACAGGGTAGCCATATCCTCCATATCCGCCGTATCCGCCGTAGCCACCGTAGCCTCCATATCCACCGTATCCACCATATCCACCGTAGCCCAGACCTATGAGACCTCGCTTTTCTACTGTCTTCTTAGCTTCTTGCGCCAAGGCGCAGGCTGCCAACATGACAATCAGGATCTGTGATAGAGAATACATACAATGAGTCCTCGACTAACGTGGCTAGAAATGTTCTGAAGGTTTCCGCGTGGATTCAAATTCGTGTAAGTTGAATGGTGCTTAGATAGTTTTTTAAACATGTGTATGTTTGTTTCAAAGGATGATTAAAGCTAAACAAGTTCTGGTTTTATGAAGAAAACTTTGCATAAAAATATTGGCTCTCATGTAGGAACAAATCACATTACATTATCAGCTATGGCTCAGCTTGCTATTATATTTAAAGTGATATTTATAGATGTCATTGCTAGTCATAAAGTACCGCCACCACTTATATACAAGTCTGTATTACTCGAATACGTTTAAGGCGACGAATTTCTGTGCTCCAATATGTTGTTTTTTATAAAAGATAAAAAACTACAGTTTGGAGAAACCGCCTTCTAATGCACTGTATATGAATTAACACACTGTTCTAATGTTGAAACGCACTAAACATTCCAAGTGCCAACCTTGTCAATTAAGGCTACTTAAGTTTGTAAAATCGGTATTCTTAAGACCACATTTGTATGTACTGGTCCGTGAAATAGTATGGCTTCAAATAATGCTTACTGTAAAGGATATTTACTCTAAAAAGACTGGACTAGTTTTCATTTGATAGTAAATTATCATTTGAGTAGAGTATTAATTAATCTTAGTGATTTATATTTAGCACCGCGTCTTACTACCCGTTCGGGGTATACGCTTAAGTACTAATTACGCTAGTGAATTAAGAATTGGGAGGGTTGAATTTAGAGGAAGCGAACCCGCATTTGCGTGGAGGGAGAGTGGAAAACCATTTAGAAAAAACCACCCCCAGTTCACCCGACCGAGATTTGAACCTCGATCTCCCCGTCCTCAGCGGTAAAGCTCAATACGACTAGCGCGTTAGCCAACTACGCCATCGAGGCGGGTCTTAGTGATTTAAATTTTTAGCCCTGGAATGACCATTATCTACAACATTATGTAGGGTCTATATATTTTCATATAAACTTTTCTTTTATATAACTATGGTAAGTGCTATCATACATCAACCAACATTGTATATCAATTGGTCGGCATTTATTTAAGGGGTCTCGTGTTTGATTATCGGTACAACCAAAAAATATATCTGTTAGAATTATAGTTTTAACCTGATGAAGCGATGGCCGCAGAATTTCTATGTATTTTTTTTTATACAATCAATATATTTCCTAAATAAAGGAGTTTTCTAATAATTCTGATTGCACACTAGAAGATCTCTAAAATTAATATTAGAAATTCACCTTTATAGTACACACATAAAGTAGAGTTATATTTTAGGGGATTTTGAAAGCTGTCTTTAGTTTTAAATAAACGTTTTCTTGATTATAATTGAAATGAATGAACAAATATATCACACATTTCTTTTCTGACCAAAAACCGAGTATTGTTTATTTTTACTTACCACAATCTTCATATTGCTATTTAGGTTTGGTTTTGACGAGTACAACTGATGATTTGTTCCTATCAAAACCTTGTATTTATACTCACCCACTGTCTCTTGGCCCCCCCTATTCCCTCTACTCTACGTTCACACACACGCATGTGAGCTTTTATGTTAGTGTGGAAAGGAAACTGTTCGACTATAATTCTCTTGATGTAAGGAGCGTTCATGTATGAAGTAAGTTATGCAAGATAAGGACAACAGAAGTGTCACTTAAGTTCCTTTATTATAAAGAGTATTGCAAAAATTATTGAAGAATTTGGCTTATGTTTTATTATTATTTTGTTAGTGGTGGTGTAGTTTCATGTGTGTACTTTTAATTGTAGTAGGACGTGTAAATTATCACGCGATAAATAAACTACCCAATACGAGTATTAGGTTCTATTGTAACCTAAAGTGAGTCGATAGATTAAAATGGCCATTTTATTTTGACATTTTTTAATACAGCCATTCTAAAATATCTACTGAAAGTCGTAGAAGGTAAGGTCCAATTTTCATAGGCCCTTTTATAAAATACTAAAATATTCTTTACTGATATAAAAATATATTATATTATAAGTCTTATTTTAAAGGTATTGAAATATATATATTGATAGCTGCAGATCACATGATTTACGTCTGGATACGTGCAAGTAGATTTATTAGCTCTTAAAATAAATGTCAGATGTCTTATTAAAATTATAGTGTAGTTGGAATTTAAAGGTATAAAATACACATCGTAATCACGTTTTTTATTCGCGTTATTTGACTGTGTCAATAAATTAGGTCTACATATGTGGTAATATATTAAATATTCAGCATATATATTGGATGAATATTAAAGCTCTAATTTCAGTGCGAGAATTAGTCTACGCACCGAAACTATAGGCGTTATATTCAGTCATAACGGTCAGATCATAACCAATACATTTTTATTATTTGAGGTATTAACGTACACTTTCTGAACCGACTGATTATATCAGAACACGACTTATAAACTTATAACAGACACAACATCTAATCCCCGGCCATTAATTAATCACCGTGTAAGAGAAAACACACATTTCACCAATAATAATTTTTTTCCTCCAGGACAGGAATTGAACCCGGGAGCCATAGCCCAGAAGGCTGACACACTGCCAACCAGGCTAAAAGGTCGGACCAACTGTTACTGAATGAGATATTAAGCTAATCAATATTGTGAACCGCAAGAATTAAATATCAATCTCCGGATCACTTCTGAAGTAAGTAGGTTTTCTTTAATTTACATATCAACGCATCTTACCATATGTTCAGATTATGATGATTTTTCTAATGGGGTAGATATGAGGTAGGAAGCATTTTAGAGGTGATATAACCCCATTTGCGTGGTGGTAGAGTGGAAAACCATTTAGTAAAATCACCCTCAGTAGACCCAACCAGGATTTGAGCCCCGATCTACCCATCCTCAGCAGGCCTGTCTAACACGAGAGTGACACCTTAGACCATTCGGCCACTGAATTGGGTAGATATAAGGTGTAAATTAGTATAATTTTACCTTCAATAATGACTATACATTATTTGTGTAAGATTTTACAGCTTTGTAAATAGGACTGCAAGTAAATTTGGAGTCCAAATTTAAGAATAAATTAGGACTGCGTGATAATTACTTGTTGCTGACAACGATGATATGCAATGATGCCTGATTTGACATTTAAACCTATTAAAAAATTAATTATATGAGATTTTTTATTCAATACATATACATTTAAGATTGCGTTAGTTTATTTAACAAATCGGGGACAAAATTAATTCGGGAAATAAGCCTTGTTTCGGGAACTGTCCCAGAAAATTGTAAGTTTAAAGGACTTTCACTATTTGTTTGCTAGGGTTGTTTAAACCATGTACTAAACAATATTATTACATCAAAAAAGGTCTAAAGAACAGTAATGAATATATATGTCTATATATTTAAGATTAATTATCCTTCTCACATCTATTTGTCACCGGCAGTTCTAGTTATGAACATAGCAACTATTTCTGAGAACTATAACTACCAAGTTATAAATTAATGTATTCAATGTATAACGCCACTACTTTATATACAGTAATTTTCATTTTTAAAGTAACCAGCCCCGTGGCTTAGTGGTTAATGCACAGGGCTATGGGCCTAGGAGTCCTGGGTTTGATTACCAGTCGTTACCTTGGGTAATTTTCCTGAAAGGGTAACCACCCCAACAGCCATCAGGGTTTGGTTAGTTAAGCTTAAGTTAGGTTTAAGTGTTTCCACTGGTTCCACACCCTCTTATTCTCACCATCATCATCTCATCTGGACATGGAAAGAGCCTCCACGGAAAGGATGCACGATTAGTACATTTGGGAATTCCCCTGGGCAACGGTACATTAGTATTGGCTAAAATTTCCTCTACTGGACTACAAATGATGTAGTCCAGATGCACAATATTGTATTATCATTTTCTAAGTGCTGTATTTATATTGAGCTATTAGCTCCTGGGATAGTGCAAATCTATAACTCAAAATCAATCACCCATTGACTGATTTATCACCAGGTGATAGCTACAAGTCCCTCTTCCCAGTTTTTTTACACAGACAGACAGACGGCATTGCAAAAAACACTTTTTCAGGTTCAGCGGGTCATGAAACATCTATATCCATCAAAATCTCTAACTTATTTTTGACGATCACAATACCCTAGGGGCTGAGAATAGTAGATTATTTTATTTTATCATGTCTTAGAATCCACTCGGGCTATACGCCTATGTACTAACTAAGATAGTGTGTTGGGAATAAGGAAGGTTGAAATCAGAGGAAGTGTATCCACATTTGCGTGGAGGGAGGAGAGAAAGAGAGAAAAAAGCATTTATGATAAACTTGAAAATACCTGACCGGGATTCGAACTTTTATCTCCTCTCATCGGTAGGCCAGTTTATTGTGAAAATGATGCCTTAGAACATGTGGCCACCAAAGAGGGTTTGGAATATTTGAGGACAAAATATTCACCTAGTATGTTTCTGCTAACAAGAAAGGCCTTATCGTAAGAAAGTAGATAAGCGACTATTTCATAAAGGCAGTAAGGTAAGAAGCCTCTCCAAAAACTAGCGTCAACTTCCGTATCACGGTTGTTAAGTCTCGTTCCCGTCAACGACCGTCTTTCAAACCATGACATGTCGTCATGTGTGGGTCAATGCTGGCAGAGATATGGGTCCGATGTAGCAATGACCGAGGTAAGTGAACAGCCGTCAAGTTGGCCATTGTGTGTCGGCCCTAGGCGTGTGAAGATTGATATCTCTTGATGATTGTCTTGTGAGAGAACGTGTTCATGAACTCTTTGGGCGATTGTCATCATATTGACAAAGGTAATTGAGACTGTCTGTTGCTTATGACAAGGTCATATGGCTGTCGTTTTGGGGGGTTTTCAACAGAAATTTAGTTATTTTTATTTATTTTTTGTCGATAAACCATTTGTACTCTATAAAATAAAACGTTTGTTGCAAAGTAAATATTTATTGGATCATCTCTAATATAGATTTGCATTGATATTCAAAAGTAATTAACATAAGTACTAAAGTTTTAATCACCTCGTTGTTTTTAGCACCACGTCTTACTACCCGTTCGGGTTGTACGCTTATGTACTAATTACGTAAGAGTTTTAGTGATTAGGAAAGTTATATCTCAAGGAAATGTAACTTAATTTGCGTAGAGGAAGAGTAGAAAACCATTTAGGAAAAACCACCCTCAGTACACCCAACCGAGATTCAAACTCCAATCTCCCCGTCATCAGCAGTCTAGTCTATTGCGAGAGCTGCGCGTTAAACCACGCATACACTGAAGTGGGCTTTAATCCCAACTTATAGAAGTTGACCTTTGTCGTCTTAAAGTAAAGTACTAGCCTCAGAACCCGATTTTCCTGGGTTCAATTCCACCTGGGGTCAACGGATTTTTCTCTAAGAGATAAAAATCCATGGCACAATTTTCTCGGAGTTGAAGTAGAGCCGTCAGTCTCCATTTCGATTGCAGCATTTAAAAGAACCATGTAAGGTATGTGAAATTACCTTTCCCGGCCAAATTCTTAGTTCCTTTTGCTCTTGCTCATAAACATTCTCGTGTACTGAAATAAGTTGTTTCAAAGTCTGCACGTTAAATATCTCAAATGAATAAAATATAAACGTATTATTAAAACCTCATTAAACTCGAGGAATTAAGTTAAAATTGCTTATTTTAATATTAAATTGCTTAGGAGCTTGGTTTAAAATAAAGGCTTGTTTATCAAGGACGTACTAATGGTTCACTAAATAAAAACAAAACATATCAAATTTATCTTACAACATTAAGGGACCTAATAACAGAGCTGTATGACTATATTTTTTTTATTCAGCTAATCTTATTAACGTTTTGAGCTATCCGCGTATTCACACTAATCAGATAGAGATTAGGAAGGTAGGAATTAGGTTAACTGTACCCCCATTTGAATGAAGGCAGCGTGGATATTTTTAATAGAAAAAACACCTTTAGTACAACCAGTCGTGACTCGAGCTATGACCTACACAGATAAACCAGTCTAGAAGAGTTTTACAGTTCACTGGTCTACCGAAGTGGATAGCCAGCCTATACTGCTAATATTATTTTAACAACGTAGCTACCGTACTAAGAACATAGTACTTTGACACCTCTCCTGCCATACATAAGTTTAAATTTAATATTAATATACATATGGACTAAAACCAATAATAATAATAATAATAATAATAATAATAATAATAATAATAATAATAATAATAATAATAATAATAATAATAATA